>CAUYUJ010018044.1:180000-185000 GCA_963575745.1 Prorocentrum cordatum
CGGACGGTAGCACTGGGACCTTCGGTGGGGCTCCCTATGGGGCCACGAAGCGCTGTACTGGGTGGGTGAAGCGCAGAGAGGAGGGAGGAGGGGGAGGAGGAGAATGAGAAGAATGAGGAGGAAGAGAAGAACGCGGGGACCGTCTCTTCAAAACGAGGACCCAACGCCACAGGACGGTTGGGGAATAATCGAAGAATCACCCGACCATTTTCTGATTGTTTTGGAGCCTTCCCCCTGGAGAGGGGCCTGCCCGACTCAAACATGGCCCTGGGGAAGACGTCGGAAGGCCCGGGGACGCCGTGTCGAACAACTCACGGCGTCGGACCTCCGACGAGCGGGCGGCAGTCTGCCGGCGCGGCAGCGCCCTGCCTCGCGTTGGAGGGCGGCCCTGCCCTCCCCCGACGGATCCGTGGCCGCCTTCCCGGCAGGAACGTCGCTGGAGCATTTGCTCTCGAGCGACCCACGGGCAGGGCGCACGGGAGAACAGAGCTAGCGGGCCCTGGAACTGGGGGGCAACGATAGGGGGGGACTGGCACAAGGGGGGATGCATCGACCTGGAATCGGCGATACATCGCCGATAGATCGGCGATAGGCCACTGATAGTGAATCCGCACCTTCCTGGGCAGGTTGGGGCTATCGGGCCCCTATCGGCGATCAATGGGCGATTGCATGTCGATGCATCACCCCTATGCACATCCCCCCCTATCGTTGCACCTGAGGAACCGACAGGGCCGTTTTTTTCCCCGGTGCCTCTTTGCCATTTCTTGTTTGCCGGTTCGGGCGCCGTTTCTTTGCTCCCGTTCAAATGATGGCATCGTTTTCGTGGTCGTTTCCAGCGCCCCCTCACCGTGTAGCGGCCCGCAGGCAGCCCGTTCGGGCCTCGACAGGATGACGAGGAGGAGGAGGAATTAGCCTGGCGAAGAACCCAACCATATGCAGTTGTCAGTACCGCAGCTGCGGGTTTCATCTTCAGTGGATCTCCCCATAGGACCACGGAACGTGTGAGGGGTGTGCCGAGATGGGTGCCACTGGGGCAGTCGGTGAAGCTCCCTATGGGGACATGAAACACGCGCGGGGCGTGCCGACATGGGTGGCGGAAGCGCATGTGAGGGCCGCCGCTGGGGCCTCCGCTGGAGCTCCCAATGGGTCCCCGAAACATGATGCTGCTGCGAGGGGCGGTGCCGGGATGGGTGGCGGAGACGCATGTAAGCGCCGCTACTGGGGCCTTCGGTGGAGCTCCCTATGGGGCCACGAAGCGCGTGAGGGGTGTACTGGGATGTGTGGCGGGGACGCATGTGAGCGCCGCCACTGGGGCCTTCGGTGCAGCTCCTATGGGGCCACGAAACGTGTGAGGGGTGTGCCGAATTGGGTGCGGGTGGTGACGCATGCGGGCGGTGCCACTGGGGCCTTCGGTGGAGCTCCCTATGGGGCCACGAAACCTGTTGTTGTGAGGGGCGTGCCGGGATGGGTGGCGGGGGCGCATGTGAGCGCGGCGCTGGGGCCTTCGGTGGAGCTCCCTATGGGGCCACGAAACGTGTGAGGGGTGTGCCGAATTGGGTGGGTGTGGGTGACGCATGTGAGCGCCGCCGCTGGGGCCTCTGGTGGATGATGGGGCCACGAAACCTGTGAGGGATGTGCCGAAATGGGTGTGCGGGACGCATGCGCATGTGAGCGCTGCCACTGGGGCCTTTGGTGGAGCTCCCTATGGGGCCACGAAGCGTGTGAGGGGTGTGCCGACTTGGGTGCGGGTGACGCATGCGGGCGGCAGCATGGGGCCACGAAACGTGTGAGGGGTGTGCCGAAATGGTGTGCGGGACGCATGCGAGGCAGCACTGGGGCCTTCGGTGGATCCCTATGGGGCCACGAAACGTGTGAGGGGTGTGCCGAAATGGGTGTGCGGGACGCATGCGGACGGCAGCCACTGGGGCCTTCGGTGGAGCTCCCTATGGGGCCACGAAACGTGTGAGGGGTGTGCCGAAATGGGTGTGCGGGACGCATGCGGACGGCAGCACTGGGGCCTTCGGTGGAGCTCCCTATGGGGCCACGAAACGTGTGAGGGGTGTGCCGATTGGGTGTGCGGGACGCGTGCGGGCGGCAGCACTGGGGCCTTCGGTGGAGCTCCCTATGGGGCCACGAAACGTGTGAGGGGTGTGCCGAAATGGGTGTGCGGGACGCATGCGGGCGGCAGCACTGGGGCCTTCGGTGGAGCTCCCTATGGTGCCACGAAGCGTGTGAGGGGTGTGCCGAAGTGAGTGTGCGGGACGCATGCGGGTGGCAGCGGGACAGCTCCCCGGGGGGCCACTGTGAGGGGTGTGCTGAATTGGGACGCATGCGGGCGGCAGCACTGGGGCCTTCGGTGGAGCTCCCTATGGGGCCACGAAACGTGTGAGGGGTGTGCCGAAATGGGTGTGCGGGACGCATGCGGACGGCAGCACTGGGGCCTTCGGTGGAGCTCCCTGTGGGGCCACGAAACGTGTGAGGGGTGTGCCGAAATGGGTGTGCGGGACGCATGCGGACGGCAGCCATGGGGCCTTCGGTGGAGCTCCCTATGGGGCCACGAAACGTGTGAGGGGTGTGCCGAATTGGGTGTGCGGGACGCATGCGGGCGGCAGCACTGGGGCCTTCGGTGGAGCTCCCTAGGGGGCCACGAAGCGTGTGAGGGGTGTGCCGAATTGGATGTGCGGGACGCATGCGGGCGGCAGCACTGGGGCCTTCGGTGGAGCTCCCTATGGGGCCACGAAGCGTGTGAGGGGTGTGCCGAACTGGGTGTGCGGGACGCATGCGGGCGGCAACACTGGGGCCTTCGGTTGAGCTCCCTATGGGGCCACGAAACGCTGTAACGGGTGGGCGAAACGCAAGGAAGAGGGGGAGGAGGGAGGAGGAGGGGGAGGAGGAGGAGGGGAGAACGCGGGGACCGTCTCTTTAAAACGAGGACTTAACACCACAGGATGGTTGGGAAAAAGAAGAGGAGGAAAAGGGTGAGGGTGAGGGTGAGGGTGAGGAGGAGGAGGAGGAGGAGGAGGAGGAGGAGGAGGAGGAGGAGGAGGAGGAGGAGGAGGAGGAGAGGGAGGAGGAGGAGGAGGAGGAGGAGAAGACGAGAGAGGAGATAGGATGATAACGGGATCATGGGATGAGGTCGAGGAGCGTTAGACAGGTGTCTTCAACGCGATGCCGCAGGCCTGGAATCCCACAGGCCATCTGGCCCTCGATGTTCAAGATGTCGGAGACCTGTCGAAAGACGAGCCCCAACGCACGCGCTGTAATCTGTCACGACGTGGAGCCCCGGAGGTCGGGGCACCCTCCCCCAAACTACTTCTCCGTTCAGGGCCACGTGCGGCGGCAGAGAATCATGAGAACCTCTAGTCGTAGCTCTTTCACGACGCGGTCGGGCCTCGCAGGAGGAGGGAGGAGGACGAGGAGAGTGGTTGAACAAGCCCACAGCGTGCCCCCGCGCGGTGATCATGCCATGGCCGGAGCCCTCAAGGAATCCAGGGACGACCCGACCAGGGCGAACACCTCGTCTGGCTTGCCCGTCCCGTCGATCTCGCTCACGACGTCCTTGAAGAAGGGCAGGATCCCGTTGACCTGCGCGCGCGCACACACATGCAAACACACACACACATACACACATGCACACACAGACGCGCACACACATGCACACACATGCACACACATGCACACACACACACACGCACACACATGCACACACAGACGCGCACACACATGCACACACACACATGCACACACACATGCACACACATGCACACACATGCACACACACATGCACACACATGCACACACTCATGCACACACATGCACACACACACACGCACACACATGCACACACGCACACGCATGCACACACATGCACACACACACGCAAACACACATGCAAACACAACCACGCTCGCTCGCTCGCACGAACTGACGCACGCACGTGCACAAACAACTGTACACACACCACCACACACACCAAGACACCAAGACACCAAGACACCAAGACACCAAGACACCAAGACACCAACACACAACACACATTTACCACACACCGTGCACCGCACAACACACAAACACTTCAACACACAACACAAACACACACACAACACACATGCACACACAACACACACACAACACACACGCACACACGCACACACACACACACACACACGCACACACGCACGCACACGCACACGCACACGCACACGCACACGTTCACGTACACCCACACCCACACGCACACGCACACGTACCCACAACACACACAACACACAACACAACACAACACAACACAACACACCACAATACAACACAGCACAGCACATCACAGCACAGCACAACACAACACAACACAACACGCCACACCACACCACACCACACCGCACCACAGCACACACACACACCTCCCTCCCCCTTCCTCCCCTCCCTCCCCCTCCTCCCTTTCAGGTATGATGGCATGGCCGTGGCTGCCGGGCTGCACCTCTTCGTGGCCCCTCCCCCCTCCTCCCCTTGTACACGCGCACGCACGTGTGGCTCAAACGCGCTTTTTCACCCACCCCCGCTCACAGGCTACTGCAAGCCTTGTGCGGAGTCGCGCGGTGCAGGTAACGCCCCATCGCGCCACCTAGAACGGGCTGGTCCATCCACCAAAACCGACAGCGGCAACCACCAAGATGGCGTGTGTTGCTCGCAAGTCGTGTGGGTGTCGGTGTGCCCAGTGCCAGGAAGGGGCCGGTCCAGGCGGATGGGTGCGACACGAGCAGCGTGAGGTGTGTGTTGTTTGGCGTTGGGTGGATGCACAGTGGACCGCGCACCACCCACGCGACTCCCCCTCACCCACTGCAGCCGGCATTGCTTGCCGTGGCGTGCAGCCTGGTACGAGACGGTGCGAGGACACGGTGTCTCCGCTATGGGCGGGCAACGCACGCACGCACGCACGCACGCACGCACGCACGCACGCACACCCACCCCCCCACCCACCCACCCACCCACCCACGCACGCA
>CAUYUJ010018044.1:190000-197500 GCA_963575745.1 Prorocentrum cordatum
CTGCCGTGCTGGTCGGCCGTGTTGCTGTGATCGACTGTGGTCTGCCGCGCTGAAGTGAAGTGAACTGTAGGAGCCACATAATCTAAGTGTGAAAATCGGGTCCACTAGGGACCTCTGCCTCGGGAGAAAAGGGGGGCAACCAACAAACTTCGTCGTGTTGCTGTGGTTTGCTGTGCTGGTCAACCGTGTTCCTTTGGCCTGGCGTGCTAGCTTGGAATGCTTATGTGGTCTGCCGTGCTGGTCCGCCTGGTTCCTGTGATCTGCCGTGCTGGTCCGCCGTGCTCCTATGTTGAGGTTCTGGTTCTGCGGGGCCTATAAAGGCTGGATGGGGGCACCACTGAGGCGCCAAAGCCCGAGGCCTCCTCTGGGCCTGTCCCAGAGGGCCTACGAGGGCCGTCCCCGTGCAGGGCGTGCGCAGCGCGCGCGAGCCCCAGGAGGCAGAAAAGCGGGCGCGGAGCCACTTCGGGCCCCACGCCACCCCTGGAGGGCCTAGGAGCCCTAGGGGGCCCATCCCCAGACATGCGGAAGGGGAAAGGGCGAAGCCCCGAATTCCCACAAACCAGCCCTGGAAACATCTCAACCCAGAGTGACCCTTCGAGCCAAGCGAGAAGAGGAAGAAACGTGCGCAGCAAACCTAAGGCAAGGTATTCAACACACGTAAGCAGCAGTGCCTGCGGAACATCACTCATGCCGGGCGAGGCGGCCCCCAGACCCCTCGAAGACACACGGCAGGCCTGCCCTGCACCTCACCCCGACGGAACCAATCTCAAGCCAACCTGCCTTCCAGCGCAGGAGCTGCACATCCTTCTTAGCAGCCCGCAGCTGCTCCTGCAGGGAGCAAATGTGGGCTACCATCGACCAGTCGGCGAGCCATCGCCGCACTTCGCCCTCGGCGTCCTCGGTCGGCGCGGCCAGCTCCTCGAATCCCGCGGCAGCTCGACCGCCGACTCCGTCTCCACGGAGGAGTGTGGCTTCTTTCTCGCCGACGTAGTTCGCGATCACTCCACTAAGCGCCGACGCAGCGGTGGCGGAGCAGGCCGTGGCCGCATCGCCGTCGGCATGCTCCTGCCCCTGGCCGCCTACGCTGTCGTCGTCGCTGTCGTTGTGGCTGGCGGCCTCGCCCAGACGGCCGCTGACGGACAACAGCAGCGGCGAGGACTCGCCAGCCGCGGGCACGGCGTTGTCCCCGAAGGCGCCGCCGTCGTCCCCGTCGCCGCCGCACTCGCTCTCGCCGTCGTAGCTCTCGATGCCCAGCGCGTCCAGCAACGGGTCGTAGGGGTCGGCCCGCTGGCGCTCGCCCTCGGCCTCAGCTTCCAGAACAGCGAGCCGCCAGCCCGCCGCAACCCCCTGCGCGAAGGCCTGGCCCGCGGACGCCGCGACGAGGTCGAAGTCCTGCCACGCACCAGGCGCCGGCGCCCCCGCCGGCGGAAGGGCGCGCGGCTCGACGCGGAACTCAGAGAGCGCCGAGGGCTCCTTCGCATCGCCGCCGGCTGGCGCGCTGCCCCACTCGCGCGAGTAGACCTCGTGCCGCGCCCCAGGAGGCGGCTCCACGGCCAGAGGCGCCGCGAGCGGCGCGGCGCCCAGGGCCTGGGTCTGCGCCAAGGCCGCCTCGGCAACCTCAGCGCGGCGCGCTTCGGCCGGGACAGGCCGCGGGCGAGCTCGTCCTGGAGGCGGCGCGCGCCGCGCCCAGGTACCCTCCTCGAGGTCGAACTGGGCATCGATCAGCACAGCAGGCGCGGCGCCGAGCAGCCTCGCAGCTGCCGGGGCGTCGCCGTGGCAGGGCGCGAAGCCGCCGAGGATGTCGGCGAGCTGCCAGTGCGCCGCCAGCGCACGCCGCCGGACCTTGGTCCGCTGCGCCAGCGCAGCGGCCCTGGCGAGCCCGAGCTCCTAGCGGCGCGCGCGCCGCAAGCGCCGAGCCAGGGTGCGGGCAGACGCAGGCGCCCAGGCCGCCCCGCACCCAGAGTGGCCCATGGCCTCTGGCGGGCGCGCCCGCGCGCCCGAGGGCCTGCTGTAAGCCAGGCTCGCTTGAGCCAAAATGGCGATGTAATGCTCCTATGGTCTGCCGTGCTCGCGTGGTCTGCCCCGTGCTCTTGTTGTCTGTCTTGATGCTGTGGTCTGCCATGCTCCTGTGGTCTGCCGCGCTAGTATTGGTATTCTGGGGCCCAAGGGCCACGGCAAAGGCGAAGGGGTGGAGGCACTGACGGCCACGGGAAGCAAACGCAAGGGGCGCGGTGGTCGGTGCACCTCAAAACTCACACACGCTGCCGACGCTGCAAGTCGCACCCACCCCGCAACAGTAGCCGCAAGATCCTGTCGCTTTACTTACTCTTCCACAGGCCAGACCCACAAAATCAGCAAGGGATGTCGGGTCAAATCCGGCCGAACGCTCGGCGCACTTTCCCTTTTTCAGGCCAACCCAGATGCCGGTCCAACTGGGCGCTGGCGGGCAACCAAAGACGGCGCCCCGCGCAAGCGGCAAAGCGCCGCCGCGCTCTCTGCTCCTCAGAAGGCTCGGGGGGGCCCACGAGACGCCTCCACTCGCGTTCCTCCGTCGTCGCCTCAGCCTCCATCGCCCATTCCTCGAGGCTGGACTCGTCGAGACCGTGGGCGGAGATTCGGATGAACCGAAGGCCCGCTGGTCGCGGGTCGCGACGACGTCGCACAGGCCTGCGCTGCGCTCGAGCTCGCAGCTCCGTGGCCCTTCGCCTACACCGCTGGCTCCTCGTAGTCGGGCTGGTGGCCGAGACGTTCCAGGAACTTCGCCTTGAACTCCTCGGTCACAGGCTCTGGCCGAAGCTCACGACGTGTTTTGACATGGCGCCTTCCTGGGTGGGGGCCTCTCTGCCGCGCGCCGCATGGTTCTTGAGGCGAATCAGCAGCTTGGGCACCTTTACGCAGTTGTTCGAGCTCGGGCTGGGTGCCGCCTCGTCCTCCCAGCTGCGCGTGCGCTCCGCAGCTGGAGCAGCCAATGAGCCCCGCTTCTTCGTCTCTATCTCCTGTGGCATAGCGAAAGGCATGCCCGAAAACCGCGAGGCCCACGATGCCGAGCTGGATGCCCTGGCCCCGGGCCGCCGCCTTCATGCGGGCAGTATTTCTCCTCTTGGCGCCCTCCTGCTGCGGCGCCGGCTCCTCGAAGGTGGCCTTGGGCATCTTCCTGTCCTCGCCCTCGGGGGCGCCCTGCGTGCCCCTCTGGGCCCGCGGCTGGCGCTCGATGGAGGCCTCGACAATTCAGCTGCCTAGCTCGGGCATGGCAGCTCCGAAGGCGCAGAGGTCCCTGGCGGTCTGCTGCGAGACCTCGCGCAGCCTGTCTCCTCTTTTGGCCATGACGTCTGCGTGCTGGTTGCCGCGCACCTGGGCGTCGGGCAGGCGGCCATTTCGCCTGCGCCATGAAGCGACCACCAAGAAGAAGCGTGACCAAAAATGACCCCCTGCTTGCCGGCGCCAGCCGCAAACGCCAGCAACTGCGCAGGCAGGCAACAGAAGAGGCGCAATCGACAAGAAGTTCGAAGTGTCATGGGCCCGCCAGCTCGCAACGCATTCAGCAAGCGAAGTCCTCGCCGTCCTCGGGCGCCTGCTGGGGGTAGAAGCCCCTGCGCGCCGCGCCGAAGGCCGCCGCCGCCGCATTGCTGTCCGCGCCCGTCTGCGCCGCTGACCAGCCGCCTCGCCGAAGGGTTCCGTGACGCGGCTCGGTCGCGGAGCCGTCCAGGAACCAGCTGCCGCCGAGCCTTTGCCGCATCCGAGCGACCGTTTGGAAATGAACGCCTGGGCAAGAGGAGGGCGGGGGGGTGGGGGTGGGGGGGCCCGCCGAAGGTCCCAGTGGCCCCCGTTGCTGCTTCCCTCCTGTATTTCATTGCCCTCGCGATGCTCGAAGGCCCCAGTGGCGGCGCCCGCGCAGCGGCCCCGCCGCAATTCGGCGCGCCCTGTACTCGCTTCGCGGCCCCGCGAGGACATCCACCGAAGGGTGGTCGCTACTGCGCATGATTGGGCCCGTCGCCAGTCAGTCTAGATTATTTTCCTCCGCCCCCGCCCCCCCCCCGCGCCCCGCCCCCCCCCCTTCCGCCCTCCTTCGCCAAGCCGACGGCGCGCCCCCCCCCCCCCCCCCGGTGGAGACAACGCCCGTGCCCAGGGGGCGTTCGGGCACAGCTCGCCAGAAGCGCAATGCGTAGTTGCGCATCTGAGGAGGGGGCCAGCGATTGGCAGATGGGGCGCTGGCCAACGAAGGCCCCTATATGCAACTGTGAAAACGTACCTCTGCTGCACGGCGCGAGCGTTTTTCAAGCACTCCTGTTGCGCAGCTCGGCCACCGTCGGCTTCTTTCACGCCGTCAGCACCAAGTGGCCTCTCGGCAGCTACATCATCGAATCATATAACATTCCTAACAGCTTGCTTAACAACGGTCTCAGGGTGACGGATGGTCTCTTGACCTGGCAAGTGCGTCGGGCGCGCTTCGGCATGTTCCAAGGCATTCTTTCGCCACAACCGCGAATGATGTCCCTGGGCCGCTTTGCGGACACTTCGACGAAGTTATTCAAGCCGCTCGCGCGGCAGCCTGCTGATTTTGCTCCGCTCTGGCACCCCTTTTGCTTCTGCCCCTTCTCTCGTCTTCCCTCTCGCTCCGCCTCGCCCTCCTTTTTTTGTGTTCTCTCTCTCTCTCTCTATCTCTCTCTCTCTCTCTCTCTCTCTCTCTCTCTCTCTCTCTCTCTCTCTCCTTCTCCCCCCCCCCGTGTTTCCCCCGCCGCAGCCAGCGCCCCAATCTTACAGCGACCTTGCAACAATATTGCAGCAATCTTCGTTTGCGCAATTGTGCAGCGCAGAATTCCGAGGCGCTCCGTCTAGGCTTGCTGACTCCGCCCGCGCGTCTTCCTTGGCTCAGCGTTCCCCCGCGTGGGCGGCGCTGCTTGTGCGCTAACACATGGCAAACGTACCAGGGAAGTGGTGTGTGTCCTCGCCTTCCTCCTCCCGGTCCTTCCACCTGGCAGTGTCGTGCCGTTTTGTCCTTGTCGTCGTCGTCGTCGTCGCCGCTGTCGCCGTCGTCTCCCCCTCGCTGCGCGAGTCGCGCAGCGTGGGGCCTCGGGGGCGATTGGGGCGCCCCGCCTTTATATATATATATATATATATATATATATATATATGTTTTTTTTATTTTTTATTATATATATATTATATATAATTGTTTTTATTATTTTCTTTTTTTTGTGTTTTCTTGCGTTTTTTTTTTTTTTTTTTTTTTGTACCTTCTTCTTCTTCTCCTTGTTCCCCCCCCCCCCCCCGCTTCGCAGTCGGGTCGTCGTCTTGGTCTCGGTCGTGCGTCGCCCCCGTTCCCTTCCCCTCTTTCCTCTCGCTCGGCGCCCCCCTCGTCGTCGTCGCGGCCGCTTGCGCCCCGCCGCGCGACGTTTCTGCGCCCCGCTCCTTCAGTGGAAGATGCCATGGCCCTGTCCAGTCTGAGCATATCGCTCGCAGATGAAACGCGCATGCCCCCACGGCCGCGCAGTCAAATGGTCTAACGGATTCGATTCCCATCTCCTTGCCAAGCGCCGTTGAGTCTCCAGCAGGTCAGCTTCGAGGGTTCGGGCTTGACCGTTCTAGATTTCTGATCCGTCGGTTATCGTCCTTTCGGGCTGTAGATTCTGATCAGGCGCAGCGACTGTCGTCGCGCGCGTCGTATCCCAGCTTGCCGTGCGTCGCCCCGCGTGCTTTCTCCCCGTGCCTCCTGTCTTTCCTCCCGCTCCGCCCCCCCCCCCCCGCCCCCCCCCCCCTTCCCCGGCCCTCTGGCACGTCGGGTGATTTTTTTTCCAGGCGGGTGTCTCTGCGGACATCTATCGTTTCTTCGATCGCAAACGCCAATTTCACTCTCGAACACATCTAAGACATGCACAAGCATGGCGGCGAGCGCGTAGTTGCCGGCTGCTGCGTCGGTCTCCCTGCGCTTCCTCTCCGCCCCCCGACCCCGCCCCCTCCGCTGCGCTTCGAGCTTGGGCCGCGCGCGCAAATTGCCCTGTCTCTTGCGGTTGGATCGGAACGATGGGAGCGCATTCCGTTCGATGGCCAACGAATTCTGAGGTGGGGAAGAAAAGCTCTCGGGCCACGCGGTAGAGACAACGCCCGCGCCCAGGGGGCGTTCGCGCGCAGCTCGCCAGATGCGCAATTCGTAGCTATGCAACTGCGGAGGGGGCCAGCGATTGGCAGATGGGGCGCTTTCCAACGAAGACCCCTATATGCCAATGTGAAATCGTACCTCTGCTGCACGGCGCGAGCGTTTTTCAAGCACTCCTGTTGCGCAGCTCGGCCACCGTCGGCGTTTTGCACGCCGCCAGCACCAAGTGCCCTGTCGGCGGCTACAACGTCGAATCATATAACATTCCTAGAACAGTTGGCTTAACAAAGGTCTCAGGGCGACGGACGGTCTCATAACCTGGGGCAATGGGTCGCTTGTCGAGTGCGCATGCGGGGCCCTCGGATGAGCGGGGGTTTCGGGCGCGGGCGGAGGGCCGCCGGGTGGCGGGCGGCCGCCGGCCAGCGGTCGTGCGGCCCAGACAGACCGTTCAGGGCCATGTCTGCGCAGTCCTCGGCGACCTCGCATTCTTCGCGTCGCGTTTGCAAGCGCCG
This sequence comes from Prorocentrum cordatum, assembly GCA_963575745.1. Lineage (NCBI taxonomy): Eukaryota > Dinophyceae > Prorocentrales > Prorocentraceae > Prorocentrum > Prorocentrum cordatum. Next base: position 196,607 of record CAUYUJ010018044.1, read on the forward strand.
CGCCCCCATGCCGACCGCGTCTGCTGAGTGCGCGCCTGCGACAGAGGTGGCGGCGATAATGCGTGGAGCGCATCCATTGAGAATCTAGCTCCCTGGCGACGTGCTTATGTCGAGGCATGCATGCGGATGCGCCCGCGCGTTGTGCGCGAGCCCCGATGCGCGTGCACGTGCGCGGAAACCTGCAACCTCAGAAAGAATGTTTCATTCGTGCGCGAATGAGAATGTCACGCATGCCGCGAAAGTGCACGTGCGCAGACAAACACCTACATACTTACATTCTAATGCCCAGTCGCACATGCACCAGCACGCATGTGAAAACAACAACACGTTCACATAGCAACTGTATATATATATATATGCACGCGCAGGCAAATCGTTGTGCGCATAAACATCCATGCTCAACCGTGTGTGGATCTCTCTCTCGCATATGTATATATATATATATATATATATATATCAAAATGTGTGTATTCGCTCCTGTCTGTATACTTATCTGCGTGCGCTTGGGCGTGGGTGGCGCGACCTCGTGTCGGCCATGCGCCCGTGGGGTCATGCCCCAGTCTTCCCATCGGAGTCGGAAGGGCATGGGAAGTTTCGCGAGAGAGACTGACGTTTACCATCAGATTTGCTATATGTGGGGGATGTCGGCAAGGAGGCGCCGCGCGCGCAATCGACCTCGGGGCGCGGCGTCGCGCCGCGGCCAACCTATCGCGTGAAATCGTATTCGAGAGGGGGCGCGGGGGCAGACCGACCATCGCGTCGCGGCTCTGGGCGCGCGTCCACGAAATGCGTGAAATGGGGAAGTTGGACCATCGGATGAAATTTTTCAAATGCAGTTTTGTCTTCGGCGTCGACGCGCGCCGCTCAGACAGCCCAGCGTCGGGCACGTCTGCG
>CAUYUJ010018044.1:202500-216202 GCA_963575745.1 Prorocentrum cordatum
TACATATACATGTAACACTTTAAACGCATTAACATGCATGGGTTCACCAACAGTCGCGCGGCTTTGGGCCCACGCCATGCATAGACAGGGCGTCGCGCCCCCCCCCCCTCCCGCCCCGTCGCCCCATCCCACCCCTGCCTTCGCCCTCCGCGCGTCGCTGTCTGGGCGCGCCGCCCGCGCGTTTCGCGACCCCGCGGGGTGCCCGCGCCGAAGCCCCAGCGGCGGCGCCCGCGTGCTTGTCCACGGCGCCCCTCGCGCAGGTCGCAGCCCCACGGGGGGCCCCGCCGAAGGCGCCAACGGCGGCGCCCGCGCGCGCATCCGCCGGAATGGTAGCGCCCGCGTGAGGATTCCAGCCCCGCAAGAAACGCGCGGGCCTCGTCCGCGTTCGCCCCGGGCTCGCCACGTTGCGCGCTATCCTATACCCAATTGCGACGGTCGCAATTCCGCCACCGCGTTGGCTCCATTTCTGCGGCTCAGTCGAGCCAGATCGCGCAGTCGCGCGCGTCGCGCGAACATGCGTCGGGCGAGCAATCCACGGACGTCGCCGGCGATCTTGAGGCGGGCGATCGCGAGCTAGAGACGGGCGACCCACTCGCGGGCATCGTTGGCGAGCTAGACTCGGTCGGGCCTAGGCGAGCTAGGCGAGCCTGCCATGGAGGTCGCGGGCGAGCCATCCGCGCGCGTCGCTAGCGAGCCAGAGACGGCGGCCATCCGGTGCCCTATCGCAGGCGCGCCCTCCGCGATCGAGCAGGACGTCAAATTTTGGATGGCAGTCGTGATCGACTCCCGCCGCGATCGTTCGAGTTCGGCTGACGGTTCTGGCGGGTGGACCTTGGCGGCGGCCCTCGAGCGGCGCGCCGGCGTCGCCGCGGGGCAGATGAAGCAGCATCCGGCGGCGAGGCCGCCCATGGCCGCGGCCGAGCACAAAGTGCAACGGCAGTGCGTAGAGAAGCAGCGGCGCACAGCAGCAGGCGACTAAGCAGCAGCAGGACCCGATGATGCAGCGCGCGGAGGAGGTGGCGCAGCGGCAGGAACTGAGCCTGCCTTTTCACAGCCGCGATTTGTAGGCGCAGGGACTATTCACAATCGCCTGAGCGGCTGCGTGAGGAGTGCCGCCTCAAACCAGCCTGCCCTGCTTTCTGGTGGGCCTAGCGGTCCTGCTCCGCCGCCGTTCCCGCCGCCGGCGCCCAGTTCGCGGCGCGGGCCGCGACCGCCCAGCCGCCCGCCGCCACCACGTTCGGTCGAGCCGATCGATGTCGGGCAGGAGCGCCCGAATATCGCCCTCCCCCCACCCCGCCGACGCGCGGGCGGGCCGCGCCATCATCGGCGCCGGCCGCGCCAGTCACCCCGCGGGAATGTTCGGTCGTCGGCCTTGTTTCCGCGGAATTGCCGAGGACCTAGCGGCGCGCCCCGCGACCTGGGGCGCTCGGGGGCAGCGTCGCGAAGCCCGCGCCAATTTCGCGAAGGCCCCTGGGCAGCCCGACGACCCGCCGATCCCTGCTGGCGCCCCGCTCGGCCAGAGCACCCAGCGCCGCCCGATTCCGAGGCCCGGCAGACGCAGCCCCGCGCCGCTGGCGCCGAACCCGCCGCCTCTGTTGCCGCCTCCAGGCCAGATGTTGCAGGCCCTGCGCCCGCTTTCTATGCCGGGCTTCAATCGCCCCGCGGTCCCAGCCCATCTTTCGAATTTGCCCGCGCCCACTTTCGCGGGCACTTCTCCGTTGCGAACGCTGCGTGTCACGCGAGTGGCCCGTCGCCGCATGTGAGCGAGCGCGTGGAGATGGGCGCCCGGGTAAGAGGATGGGGGTGGGGGCGGGGGTGCGCGGGGGATGAAAGGGAGACGGGCCCTGGAGACCCCTGCAAGAGCTACGTCGGTCCGAAGTAACTGGGAGAAGGCGGGCATGGGGGGGGGGGGGGGGAAGGCATGGGCGCCCCAGAGGCAGCGCGCCCGCCCGCGGCTCCGCCTTCAATTTCGGCGAACCACTTCCATGCAAGAGTCATGGCCACATAGGAAACTCGACCGACTGCCCCAGTGTCAGCGCCCGCGAGCGGTTCCACCTTCCATGTCGGTGGGCCCCTCACGCACTTCGCGCCCCCATAGGGAGCTCCACCGATGGCCCCAACGGCAGCGCCCACAAGCGGTTCCACACCTAGTTCGGTTGCCTTGACACCTCCTCGCCCACGTCCAACCCGACTGTGCTCCTGCCGCGACCTTGCCTCGCAATGACCCTCCACGCAAATCTATCGGTGGCGATCGGGAACTCGCGTTAGACTAACTCACGTTAGGATCGCGCTACGCTGACGTTATTCTAACGTTATACGAGCGTTATACGAACGCTAAACTAACGTCATAGTGACGGTCGGTAACGCTCGTTCGTTCCGACCGTTACCAATCGTTTCAGAAATACGATTTTCCCTGGTAGCGAATCGCGACAACTAGTTCCCGGCATTTTCTCAGGATCGGTCGCGCTCGGTCGTTTCCGTTCGCGCCCGGTCTGTTGGGTCGCGCATGATCTGGGACTGGTTCGAGTTGGTCTACGCATTCTGCGCCTGCAGCCTGCGCCTCAGCCCTGGGTTTGGCCGCGATGCCGCCCCGCGTCCAATGCCAAACTGCCTCAACACAGGCTGGCCGCCCCGGCCACGCCAGTTGAAACTCTTCATGCTGTGAGCGTCCTCCCTCCTTTTCCCGTCCGTCGCGGCCGCTCTCCGCCTTGGCCCCCTCTCTTGCCGCCGGGCGACGAGTGCGTGCCAGCGCCTGGTCCACTAGAGCGCGCGCGCGGATCGCCTCCGCCGCGCCGCGATGGAAAAAGTGTGTGTGTGTGTGTGTGTGTGTGTGTGTGTGTGTGTGTGTGTGTGTGTGTGTGTGTGTGTGTGTGTGTGTGTGTGTGTGTGAGAGGAAGTCCCATGCGACATTCTTAAAAATACGGGTCGGCCGACCCGATTCCCCGTGCACCCCGGACGGAATGTATATGTTAATCCGCCACTGCGTGCCATCGGCACGTGGTAACGTGCCCCAGGGCTCATGCAGCTCTGCGCAAAAAAGAGCGCGTGGTTCTCCAGGGCCCACGCCCCGGTTTTCCAGGCGGTCCCGGGCGCTATTGCGCCCTCTTGGGGTGTGTCGCCTCAGCTTTTGGGGCACCAAAAAAGCTCCAAGACGGGCCAAGAGGACCCCCAGAGGCCCCCAAGACGGTCGAAGAAAATCCCGAATCGTCAAACCATCGGTCCAATACGCCCAAGATGGCCTCCTGACGGCCGAAAATGCTCCCAAGACGCCCCAAGAGGCCTCCCAAGAGGGCAAAGGCAAATGTACCCCCTGAAATCTTCGAGAAATTTCGGCGTTATCGCCTTTTCTGCTTCGTGACGCTCCATGACGGCCCAAGAGGCTTTCAAAACCGACCCGACACGGTCCAAGAGGCCTCCAAGAGGGCCCCATAACGACCCAAAAACGCTTCAAGACGGCCCAGGAAGTCTCCAAGACGGCCCAAGCGCCCCCAAGACGGCTCCAAGAAGGGGCCCATATGGGGAACCCGAGCGTACATTTCGAGCGCACTCGGCCCCCCGAAACCCCCAGGAGGCTCCAAGATGTCTCCAAGAACCCAAGAGGCGCCCAACAAACCCCAGGACGAAAACCCCAGAGGCCCCAGGAGTCTCCCCAGAGGCCCCCGAGAGGCCCCCAAGAGGCCCCAAGACGCCCCCCAAAGGCTCCCACGAGCGCTCCGACGCTGCTCCCGGAAGAACACCTCCGCCGACCCCCGAAATACCAAACTGAAGTGGGGCGCGCGGCAGTTGGACACGCTCTCAAGCCCTCTTGATCCCTACGGGCTGCGGGAGCGTACAGCGGCTACATTTAGGTCGGGCCTGTCCCCCAACATGAGGATTTTGGGCGAAACATAAAACATACTCCAAATATGCCCCCCGCATGGGCAAACATGGTCAACAACAATCGTCCCCAGACTATTTGTTTTTGACTATTTTTGAATATCCCTCATGTAGAGTGAGAGGCCCGACTTAAAGCTACACGACGGGCAGCGTCTCCTGAGCGAAGCTTCACGCGAGAACTCGAGCACACGTGCACCACCGAACGATCCCCCATTCGCGACGTCCCACCAGCACGCGGCAACGATAAGCTTCATGGACCAGGCGCGCAAGTTCGTGGCACACCGAGGACGATGGCGGAATCTCTCCGCAACGAGAGGAAACCGCAAAGTCCCACGGGAATGTCAGAACTGCCTCTTTGACGCCCCCAAAGCACCCACAAGTCCCCCACGACGCCCCCCCAGGAGGCCCCCCTGAAGCATCGCGTGGGCGCGCGTGCTCGGGCGCCCAGAAAGCTGGAAGTTCAGCCGGGCATGTCGGTTTGAACCGTATATTTTTTTGATTGGCAATTTGCCCTCGAAAGCTCCGTCAGTTGAGTGCCATCACTGAAACTCCCAACTCAGGGCAAACGCACGAGGCTTCCACACAAGCCTAGACGCTCAGCTGGACAGGCCCAAACAGCCCCGTCGCTCTTCGAGGGGGTCTCCCTTGAGAGAAGCCGCTGCCCTGCCTCACAAAGTAGTGCCGCTGTCCACTGCAGGCAGTGCTACGGATGGACAGCAGGCGTGGTTCAAAAGAAAGCACGACGACGTGCCCAACGAGAACGCAAATTAAAAGAGAGTTGTCGGCGCGGACAATGGGGGTATGGGGGAGGGGAAAGCTTTTTCGAAGGAGACTGCCTCTTAGAAGGCTCTGGCCTTACATCTACAGACAAGGCCCGGGCCTTCTAAGGAGCAGCGGTGCTTCTAAGAAGCCTTCCCCCCTCACCCTACCCCCCTCTGCGCGTGGCCGACGAACAGGAGACTGGGAGGAGGAGGAGCCCAGCGTACCAAAACTGGGAGGAGGAGGAGGAGGAGGAGGAGGAGGAGGAGGAGGAGGAGGAGGAGGAGGAGGAGGAGGAGAGGTCGAGCGGGCGAGGATTAGGAGGCAATTGCTGGGAGGTCTTCGTCGGAAGAATTAAAGAGGTTTAGGCCCCATTGGGGGGCTGTTGCGCCGGAGTGGGCCTCGGATGAGGCGGGATTAAGACAGACTGAGCGGGATCAAGCGGGATTACGCCGGATTAAATGGAATTGAAAGCCGTATGCAATCGGATTTCGGACCAGGGCAAGATTAGAATTTGACCTCCCAGGAGTTGCATCCGAACGAGGAGTCTTCCCACGCCCGACTTCTGGTGGAAGGGAAGGAGGAAGACAACGAGAACGACCCGGGCCATTGTGATCACAGCCGCCCCGTGCAGCGGCCAGGCGCCATCACAGGCTGACAATCCGCCTGCAACCCGCGCTCGGGGTGGCCGCCTCCGTGTGGTCGTCTTGGCCGAGAAGCCCCCCGACGGGGAAGCCCGCCTGCAGCAGCTTGCGAGCGTACACGTTCAGATACGCCACCCCCGCGCGGGTCTGGCCCTGGACCACCTTCTGAGACGAAGCCAAGACGAGGATAAAATCGGGTGAGGATGAATCGAGAATCTCTAGAACTGGTGGCTCTGGAGGATGTCTCGGGCGCCGCGGCCTTCTCAGAGCGTGCCGGGACGCTCTGAGAGCGTTCCGGAACACTCTGGAACGGATTCATCCACGCCCTAGCCCCGCCCGACCTTCAACGACACCCTCCCGAAAGACATCCACGCCGCGCCTGGGCGGGCTGCTGTGGCGCCGCCAGCCCGGAACATGAGGCCCCGCCGCCGCTTCGTCCACCTCCCGGTGATGTTGACGGCCGTGAAGTACATGTCCGCGCAGGCGCCCCCGAGGCGCTGGACCTCGGCCTCGACGCGGAGGAGCGCGCGCAACGGGTGCGTCCCCAGAGGCATGTGGAGGAGGACGTGGGTGCCGGGCCGCATCACGTCGAAGCGCTGCCCGTGCACGTTGACCAGGTGTGGATCGCCGGTGGCGCTCAACCGGATCTCAGTGGGCGCGGGGGTCGCAAAGGCTGTGGGAGCAGGCGTCGGAGAGGGCGTCGGAGGCGTCGGGGAGGGCGTCGGGGAGGGCGTCGGGGAGGGCGTCGGGGAGGGCGTCGGGGAGGGCGTCCAGCAGGCCTGGCTGTCCACGTCGGCGAAGAACCTCGACGTGCCGGCCATGGCGAAGTTGCGTCCGAAGGTGAAGACGTGCCCAGGGGGCTGGTCCGACAGCACCTCGAACCCGATGGAGAACTCGCTCGTGCCCGCGAGCTCGACCATGAAGCACCGCTTCGCCTGGTCCACAGTGATGTTGTCGCAGGTGATGTTGCTCAGCGCGCTTGGGTCCGTTGGGTTGTCGCAGCCGTGGCCGAGCATCTGCGAGGTTACCTTTATCCCGAACTTGCCGCCGAAGCTGTGGGTGTACTTTTTCGATGTCCTGCCAATGATCGATGTCTGAACTAATGACGTTGCGCAGGTGGTCATCGATACCGGGCTGCCACTTCCAAGACTTTCGTGCTCAAACAATTCCACGGTGAAATCGACGTCGCCGTCGACCGTGTAGACAGCGCTGACACCGTCGAGGACAATGACTTCGTTCTGCCCGCTCTCGTAGCGGTCGAGGTCGCAGAACGTAATCTTTGGCAGAACTGGCGTCTCTGGGCAGAAGGTGTGGCTTCTAACAAACTGAGCCTGCAGCGAGACGGACTCACCGATGATGAGATTGATATGCGCAAAGCTCGCGCTAATACTGTTCCAATGGGTTGCCTTCGGGACGTACGCGCTTGTGTTTATGAGGACCATGTCGAAGGGAGTCTCATCTGAAAGCTTCCCGATTGCGTACTATCTGAGCTCCTTCGGTTTGTCGTGATCCGGACCCAAGCCGCCAAGATTTGAATGAGCTGCCCTCCCAAAGCCATCGTCGTTGGAGGGGTCGAAGCCGATCCAATCCTCACATTTGTTAGCGGTTGGCACGCTGTGTTGTGGCACTTGGGGGCGAGCGGGGCACTCCGCTGGACACGCGCAGCACATTGATGAAGAGAAATCGTCATCGTCGTAGTAGGGGTCGAAGCAGATTCCTGAATATGGTTCTGCAGGGTTGTGCACGTAGACCGAACAATTCTGGCCAAATCTGTTCGTAGCCCCGAGCGCAGTATCTACACAAGTAAGGGGTGGCGTGGCAGCGCGTCGATGTGGCGCAGAACCATGTAGCAGCTCATGCGACAAATTCGCTGAGGTCTGCATCATGAACACATCTGAGCACCTCGAACCTTCACACCCCTGTGACGCGTGTGCGCCCTTTACCGCCCCAAGATTTGTGGCACACACTGCTTTGACCCACAAGGCGGACAACACTACCGCCAACGTTGCCCGTCTTGCGCGGCACATTGCGGCAAACGGTGCATGGGCACAACTGCGGTTCGGTACCAGAACTTTCATCGGATCCTCTGCGAATCCACTCGAACCACAAGGACGAGGAGGACGTGGTGGAGTTCCGTCGGGCGCAGGGAGCTAGACAAGTAGACCGACCCAGGCCAGGCCCACCAGAAGACCAGACAGCGACACAAGCATCAGCTTGTGCGGAGGCTGTCTCTGGCGCGCAGCTGGAGCGCATGTATCGAATACATCCGCAACCGTGCCCTGCGGCACGAGTCTGAGTGTCCTCAGGTCCCTTCGAGTTCCGTGTATCGGGTCCTGCCAGTATTCTTCAAAGGGGCATACAGCGCGCTTCGGGGTGCTCCCGCGCGCTCTCGGGGAGTCGTCGCGGGAGTTCTCGAGCGGCCAAGAGGGCGTTGTTCGGGACATGCATGTCCAGCATGGCGCCTCTTGGGCCCTCCTGGAGGCCCTGGAGGGCGGCCGAAGAGGCCCAGATAGCCCAAATCCAAAGGTTTTTGTATGGTTTCACTTTGCCGCCTATTCGGTCTTCAGAGCGCCCAGGATGGCCAAAGAGGCGCCCAAGATCGGCCCAAAACGGCCCAAGATCCCCCAAGAGGAGCCCAAGAGGGCCCCAAGACGGCCACAGGGGCCCAAGAACTCACATTCTGAGCCCTTTGGTCCAAGATGACCACAAGATCCCTCTGCCAGCCCCCGAGGTGCGCTCTAGAGGCCCCAAGAGGCCCCCAAGGGGCCCCGAGAGGCCCAAATCGGGCCCCCAGGGGCCCCCACGACGCCCCAAGACATCGTCCAAACCGCCTCCCAAGAGGCTTCTGAGAGGCATCTCAAGAGATCCTCGCAGGCTCTAGGATCCAGGAGGCCTCTGACCTACAGCCCAGGCGCGGTGGCGGCATGGGCCAAAGGCCACTAGATCCGCCGCCCCCTGTTGGCTTGCCACACGCGTGCCTGGCGTGCCAGATTTCAGGAAGTCTTTGGGTCTTTTAGAACTTCCCCCAGGGCTTCGGCCCAGCGCGCCGGCCACCCTGAAAATGTACATGTCAATGCCTTTCTCGCCCAAGATGGCCCAACGTGGACTCCAAGATGCCTCCCACACGGCCGAGATGGCCAAAGATGGCCTCCAAGATGCCCCCCAAGACAGCCAAGATGGCGCTAAGAGAGCCCGAGATGGCCCTCAGATGCACCCAAGACGGCCCAAGATGGCGTCATAATGGCCTCCGACGGCCCGAAAAGTCCGCAAGAGGCCCCCAACAGGGCATCCAGGAAAGCCCAAGAGGCCCCCATGAGGGCCTCCAGGAAGGCCCGGAGAGGCCAAAATCATTGATTGTTCTTCGGTTTTGAAGATTTTAGCAGTTGTTTTTTTTTGCCTTCCGACGGCCCGAGACGGCCCAAAAGCTCCCAACAAGATAGCCTCCAAGACAAGACGGCCCTGGAGCACCCCAAGAGGGCCCCAAATCGGCCCAGAGAGGCCCCCGAGAAGGCTTCCGACGCCGTCGGACGGGCCAGGAATGCCTTAAGGCGGACAAAGAAGCTCCCGAGAAGCTCCCGAAGGTCTCCAACAGGCCCAATGAGGGCCCCCAAGATGCCTCCACGAGGCTCCCAGGAAGCTCCCAGGAGGCCCCAACAGTGCCCCCAGAGGCTCCCAAGATGCCCCCGCCTCCTCCTCCTCCTCCTTCTGCTCCTCCTCCTCTTTCTCCTCCTCCTCCTCCTTCTCATCACTCGTGATCTTCACCGCCATCCTGCTTGAAGTGTTCCCCGAATGGTTTCCACAGCGGCTGGGGGAACACATGGTCCGATAGCTTGGCGGAGCTCTTGCCACAACGCTCGGCCACATGGGCGATTCCAAAAGGCAGGGGGCGGCGGTGATCCGTCGTACGCGTGCGAAATTTCAAAAGGTTTGGGGGTCTTTTAGGACGCCCCCTGGAGCTTCAGCCCAGCGCGCCAGCCACCCTGGAAATGTACATGCCAATGCCTTTCTCGTCGCCCAAGATGGCCCAACATGTATTCCCAGATGCCTCCCAGACGGCCGAGATGGCCAAATTTTGCCTCCAAGATGACCCCAAGACGGCCAAGATGACGCCAAGAGACCCCCAATTCGGCCAAACGAGGGCTCCAAGACGACCCAAGAGGCCTCCAAGACGCCCAAGATAGCCTCCAAGACGGCCCTGGAGCACCTCAAGAGGGCCCCAAGTCGGCCCAGAGAGGCCCCCGAGACGGCTTCCGACGCCGTCGGACGGGCCAGGAATGCCTTAAGGCGGACAAAGAAGCCCCCGAGAAGCTCCCGAAGGCCTCCCAGACGCCGAATGAGGGCCCCCAAGATGCCTCCAAGAGGCTCCCAGGAAACTCCTAGGAGGCCCCAACAGTGCTCCCAGAGGCTCCCAAGATGCCCCCTCCTCCTCCTCCTTCTGCTCCTCCTCCTCTTTCTCCTCCTGCTCCTCCTCCTCCTCCTCCTGCTGATCGTCCCCGCCATCCTGCTTGAAGTGTTCCCCGAATGGTTTCCACAGCGGCTGGGGGAACACATGGTCCGATAGCTTGGCGGAGCTCTTGCCACAACGATCGGCCACATGGGCGATTCCAAAAGGCAGGGGGCGGCGGTGATCCGCCGTAGGCGCCGTCGATACTTTTTAGATATCAGATTCGGCCAGAGCGTCCAACTCGCTTCTGCTTCCTCGAAGACGCTTCCCGTCACCAGTCAAGCCTTCCCCTAGTGCGATCGGGCACGGTCTACGGATGTACAAATCTTAAATATATTACGGATTCAACCAGAAAGTTTAGCTCGCTTCTCGTTCCTCGAAGACGCTTCCCGTCATCCGCCAGCGAGGTCCGAGCTGCAGCGCGGACCCGTCAGTTACAGAGAACTCAACGGTCGGGAGACGTAAGACTCGGGTTCGGGGGACCCGGGACCCAAGTTGGCCTGATGGGGCCATCATGACAATGACGAGACCCAATCTGAAATTTGACACGAGCTCCCGCTGCAAACATCCCACGACAACTGGGCCGTCAAATCCAGGACGCGCCCGTCAAGAAGCGCCGGCAAACCCGAGTTCTGGCGTGCTCGAGCCTTACAATTCCCCGAAACCGGGCACAGACGGTCCACGCCCGAAGCGCGTCCCGTCAGACGCTGGCGAGGCCTGGGCTGCAGTGTGGACCCCCTCTGGTTAGAGAGCACTTGACCAGCTACGAGCGGTCCAAGCCCGAGGCGCTGCCCGTTGTCCGCCGCCGTGCCCCTTGGCACGCTTGGGGCGTGCTGCACTGCCGAGTGCGGTCTGTTGGGGTTTCTGTGAGCTTCTGGGGCCCCTCCCCTCGGTCGCCACGCTGCGTCCGATGCACCACTCCCCTCCCTCTCGAGGCCACACTCCCTTACAACATACAACCTGTTCGCACTCCCGAAGCCAGAACCCGTCCTAAAACACGGCAGGTTCGCGCTCTCGAGGCGACAATGTACAGAACAATGGTACGGATTCGCGCTCCCGAGGCCACGATGCCTCCGAGACGGCCCCAAATAGCTCCAAGACGGCCCCACTTGGACTAATGACAGCCCCAAAATGGTAGAAACAACCCCCCTGGAGCTCCTCCAGAAATCGAGACGAGAGGTGTCACATATAACGGCCTTCTTGGCGGTGCTCAAAGGGTCACCACACAGAATGCATCGTTGGCACGGTGGCGGATCTGCCGCAAGCAGCTGGTTATAATTATCGGAATCGGGTCGGATCGGAATGACTGGACTCGATATCGAATCGGATCGACCGGATGAAAGTGGACCCTGCGCCGGAGTACCAAGACCAGAACAAGAACAATGCCATATCTGGCCTGGACGCGGAGCGCGCCAGGGGGGGCCAGCGCGGATCCAAGAAAGCCGCGCGGAGCGCCAAAAGTTTATGTCTATGGCGTTTGTTCGTCTTCGAAAGACGGGAGGGCCTCTCAGAAGGGACCAACTCAGGAGGGGAAAAACACACACAGACACATCTAATCGCCCATTCCCCCGAAAAAAGATGGGAAAATATGGGAAGTGGGGGGGAAGACAAAAACCCAGAAGATATATGGGAAAATATGGGGAATCCTTTTATTTGTGTCTATCTATGTGTGTGTGTGTGTGTGTGTGTGTGTGTGTGCCCCAGGGCCCCTTCAATCAGCCCCCTGCCCCTGCAGACCGCACGCCCCCCTCGCCGCCTCCCGAATGGGCGGCGGACCTCCTCAGGGGGGGCACCCCGTCGCCCGGCCCCTCTCGGGGGGTGCAGGGACCATCTCGATGACGCGCCGCCGTGGGGAGCACAGTGGCGTCAGGTCGGACACGTCCTCCTGCGAGCGGATTTTAGGAGGAAAAATAGAAAGAGTCAAAAGCACCCCAAAAGGGTCGAGCAAGAATAAAAAAGATCGTCCCTCCTTAGAGGGGCATGCCCGACCCAATACTCAGTAGCGTGCTACTTCTGACGGAGCGCCAGAGATCTGGACAAGAAAGGCAGGAGCATCACGCTGGCGGTCTCCCAACGGCAGCGTGCCACATATACAGTACAGTCGGACTTGATTGGACAGGACGCGCGAGAGGACACAAGACCCTTCCGAGGGCCACATTGCCACATAAATGGAGGAGGCATGGGTCGCGAGACACAGGACACAAGAGTACCCTTGATTGGGCAGGGTCGACCTACTAATCCGGGCCGCCTGTAGTAGCTACCATCTTTCCCCCGTGACGGACTCGAGGCTCCAAGCGAGGCCCCCCAAAAACGGCTCCCAAGACGCTGCGAAGCTGCCTCCAGGATGCTCAGCCACGCCCTCCAAGCAGCTCCCAAAAGGCCCACAGGAGTCCCCAGATGGTGCCCAAGAAGCCCACGGCGCCACCGTAGACTCCCCGCTTCTTCTGGGGGCCGGGGGGATGGCGTCAGCCTCTTGAAGACAGACTCGACCTCGTCGAGTCGCCAGCCCCAGGACCCCTCGACCCCTTCCTCGGGGCACGCTTCTCCTCCACGGCCGTCTCTCGACAGCCCCACGGGCCCGTGGCCGGCCCCCCTGCCGAGAGGGGTGGCAAACCTCTGACGCCGCCTTGCTCAAGACTGGCAGGCCTGAGCTGGAGCGCATCGCGAAATCGGATCCCAGCGGAAACGGATCCCGTCGCCAGCGCATCGCCCACACAGTCCGCCCATGCCAGAAGGATGCGCGGTAAGGGTGCAAGGGCCTTGGAAGGCCATGTTGGCGTTTTCGCACGGGGCTGGCCAGCGAAAGTCGCCAGGGATGGGCTGAAGAGGCAAGGATGCGAGGGACACCCTGGAAGGTTGCTCGTCCTTGCTGTGCGGGCTGACTGTACGATGCGTCCTTGCTGTGCGGGCTGCTGACGCACCGATGAGTGATCGTCAGTCACGGGACAAATAAACGCTATCGATACGGCTGCTTCCCGGACCTCGCCCATGGCCAGTCCCGACCCAGGTTCCGAGGCGACTCCGACCGTGGCGACGGGCCCCCGCCCCCGGGAGGCCGGACAAGGCAGAAACGAGGGACGGGTATGGGTGTCGGTGTTTTTCTTCCCCGGATCTTGATCGTCGCTGCGGTGGACGAGGCGGTCCACAATCTCCGGCGGGGGCGGCTTGAACTTGAGGTGGTAGATCTCGCCAGACTCCGGGTCCAGGCGCCTTCCGCAGCCGCGCACTACCAGCTCCTCGCTCGGAGGGCTGCTGTGAAGTCATCGTCGCCCACCCCCAGGTGTCCCTCGTCACGACAGAACCCCAGACCTCCCAGCAGCTTAAAAAAACAAACCAGATTTGATCCTCCAAAGGCTGTTCCCAAGTCCTGGGGCCATCAAAGACCACTCGGGGCGAGCAGCCAGCCTCAGGGAAGGAGTCGAGAAATGCAAGGATCGCGTGACGAGAAAACCAAGCCATTGGATGTGTGGGTTGTCACGACACAATCAAAGTGGCCCGTTTCTCATCGGTCTGGGGGCCGTTTTGGGGCCTCAAGATTGTCAAAGACCACCCCAAGGTGCAAATCTTGCCCTGGGAAGGGGTTGAGAGGTCTGGGGGCTCACGTCGTGAACCAATCAAGTCGCCTGATGTCTGGGCCGGCTGTCCGGGAAGGTGCCCACAGCTATTCGTGACACTTTGGATGTTCTGGGGCCTTCTGGACCTCGTGAGGGGTGCTCTGGGGCCATCTGGTCTGGAAGCGCTGGGGTCACCTTGGGCCAGCGTCACCCCTTGCAACGCCCGATCCTCGTCGGGGACGTCGATTAGCAGGAACTTCCCGACCTTCAGGCCGGCATCCACCATGGCCTGGGCCTGGTCGGGGGCGCGCGGGAACCCGTCGAGGAGGCACCCCTTCTCCTTGACGTCGTCCCTCGCAAGGCGGTCCTGGCAGGTGTGTAGATGAGGCTAGATGTCGGTGCGAAGCACGGTCTTACACTCCAAA
>CAUYUJ010018045.1:0-22500 GCA_963575745.1 Prorocentrum cordatum
TTCTCGGAACGCTGCGCCGGAGTCGCGCGCCGGAGTCGAACCTCATCAAGTGAGGGGCTGCGGCCCCAGCGCGCCGCCCTCGTGGGCCGGACCTCCGGGTCCGGTAGCTGCGCGTCCGTCCGTCCGTCCGTTGCGTTGGATCCCGCACAATTGGGACGCTGACGGCGCTGGTGTCGCGCAAGACCAGGCTGGGCCCCCCCACGTTGGCATCAAGTAGGCGCTGGTAACGCCCCACGCGCAGAGGGTGGCAAATAGTGTGTGATCGGTGGGATCCCCGCACCCCGGTGTCAAGCAGGCGCCAGGTTGGCACATCGCAATTGGTCGGTACGACTCGTAGAGAACAGATTAGGATGGGATTGCAGGAGGGTCCTCCGCCTCCTGCAGGTTCCCAATGCGCCTCGTAGATGATACTGTTGGCTGGAATTGGCCAGGCGCCCCCCCCACCTTCAGGAGCTCGATGCGCCCGTGCACGACATCTGTGGCTAGGACTGCCCAGGGTTCTCCGCCTTGTGCTACAGGTGTTGGACACGCTTCGTAGATACTTTGGACAGGCCCGGTGAAGTTCGTCGGTCTTTACCACGGCTTGGCTTGAGCCTCAAAGGGGGATTCGGATTTTGCCCCTCCTTGGTCACCAGTGCCATAGTATCGAAGAAAAGTGAACGTGGAGCAAGGCGCGTTAGCGACGAGTCCCTTTTCCATGCCAAATCCGCGCGCTCCGTCGCCAAATCAGGCGGCACTGGCCCTATGTTTCGGAGGCTACGTTCCCCGATCAATGTTAGCGCGCGCCCGACATTGGACATTAGGTTCATGCAGTGTCCCATGCTAGGCAGGACGTGGTGGGGGGATTAAGCCAGCGGCGCCACCTGGAAAGCGCCCAGCGTTCGACCGGTTTTCCCAGCGAGTGGCTTGACCTCGAGTGTCGACCACGAGGCGACCACCGCGTTGTCCCTGTCGATATGGTCGATCCGTTTCGATATTGTATCCGATTCGATTCCGAAATTCCGACGAACCGACGCGGCCCGAATTTTGCACGGCCCGATCCCGCACATTCTGGTCGAATCCGAATTCACGATATCCTGCGTCTGAACGGACGCCCGCCAGTTAGGATGCAGCTCTTGGGAAATTCAGTTCAGCGTCGGCGCTGGTATATCCGTGGTCACAAGCCGACCTAATCCCGAACTGTCCCGCTCAATCTGGCCTAATCCGGTTTCATGTGGGTTAGTCTGTCTGAATGGCCCCTGCATCGGGCTCAAAAGGCGTCTCAGACTTCCCACGAGTTGCCTCCCAGCACCGCCCCCAACCGTCAGCGGCGCTGCGGGGCGCCCAACGGCTGGTCCCGTTCGGCGACGCGCACGTGCACCTGGACCACGTCCTTTTGCCCCCGGGCTTCTGCTTGCGGCGCGTCGGAAACGTTTCAGGGGGGCGCGCGGGGCTCGAGTTCGGCAGGCGGGAGCAGAAACAGAGCGAGGTAGAGGAGAAGGAGGAGAGGGAGGAGGAGAGACAAGGAGAAGAAGAGGGAGGAGAAGGGGGAAGGAGGAGGAGGAGGAGGAGGAGGAGGAGGAGGAGGAGGAGGAGGAGGGGGACGGAGAGGGAGAGGGGCAGGAAGAGAAGGATCCCGAGGAGGAAGGCGAGACGAGGGCGACGACGATGACGATAACGAGGTCGAGGACCAGGGGGAAGAATGATGAGGACAAGAATGAGGAAGGGGAAGAGGGAAGAGGAAAGGGATGGGGAGAGGCGGAGCGAGAAGGGCATCGAGGTTTTGAGAGCGTCTGGGGCTTCTTCTTTTTTGTTGGGGGGGGGGGCGGCCTGAGGAGGCCTCCCGAGACCGCGGGAGACCTCCGAGGAGGCAGAGGAGGTGCAGGCGCAGGCGGCGGTGAAGCAGCCAGGCAGCCAGGCAGGCACCCACCACCAGCCTGAGACATGCCCTTACAGTGGACTCCCGTGCCAAGGAACACCCTGCTTGTCTCCAGGGTGTCCAGGGCTTCTTGGGTTTCGATGGCTCTGCGCTGGAAAGCGTGACGTTCCCACACCAAAAATCGATGGACGTCGTGGGGTCTCAGGATTGGGTTTCTTGCGGGAGGTTTTTTGTGGTCGAGCTCCTACTGTATCTTGCGACCGTTTCATTGTTTTGCCGCTCGGCCCGGGCCCTCGCCCCCCCCCCCCGGTGGAGCAGATCTTGGCTGTTGTTTGCGCCCGTTTCAAGCAGGCGGAGTCCCTCCCCAATAGGACGCACTGTTGCAATCAGTCGCATTGAGCAGAGGTCCGGCCGGAGACAGAGCCCCCCTTTTCCCCCCTTTCCGCCCAATGGCGAAACGCTGAATGAGAAAACGTTCACCAGACAAACACTCATCACCAGCCTGAAACATGCCCTGATCTTGGGAATCAAGAAAGTCTGTGGTCAGCCTTCGGGTCGGTCGAGTCCGGTCAGTGCTCGGGCGTACGCCGTGGCACTCAAGCAACTCCCTTGGAGCCCAGCGCTGACTTGACTGTTTGTCGATTCCCTATTATGAACCGCAACACCTTATCCCGGTGCCGATATTGATTTCTGAAGGCGCATGCCTATCGTGGTTGTCCGTACTACGGATACGAATGAGCTCGAGGCTGGCTGACTCCCGAAATGACCCTCGTCCTGTGAATTGAGTACCAAGTCGAAGCACAGCGGGCCGCGGCTGCCAGCCGCGCGACCCGTGCGCGGCTGGCTGCCACGTGGATTTCCCGTGGTGACTCCAGCAACCTGCTGCATGGGCCCACCTCCGGCCCCAGACCCAGGGGCGTCCCGATCTCGGCAGCCGCTCTGGACCCTTTTCGGGCCCCGGGGGCCGGCCCTGGAGATGGGGTCAGACCAGTCCCGACGATGGGGCCCAGAATTCTGGGAGCCCACATCGGAAGTCTGGGGAGGAGGAAGAGGATCGGCGGCGGGCGAGGGGGGGAAAGTGAGAAGGAGAAGGCCTTCTGAGAAGGCCGTGGGGCTTCTCAGAAGCCCCCTGGCCTTCGGAGAAGTTTTCTGTGCCTCCGGGGAAGGCTCAGGAAACATCTCGGAAGGCCAGGGGACTTCCGAGCTTTTTGACAGGGCCTGCTCCTTCACACTTCCCCCTTCGGGCTCGCCGCCGAGGTCATGTTTCGGCGTATCAGTGGCCAAGCACATACGGGGCGCGCCAGAGCCGTCTTGGTGGCGTCGACGCGGCGTCGGCGCCACCGAGGGGAGATGGAGCACAGAGGATGAGGAGGAGGATTTGTGCTGGCCACCGTCGGGCGGCACTGCGGGCAGGCGGTGCCGCCCTCCTCCCGGGCCCGCGAGTGCGCGTCGCCGTGGGCTCCACGTCCCAAGCGTGTGAGTCGGACCGCTGGCCGCAGGCAAGAGACCCACATCGGGCGGAGGCGGCGAACTCGCGGCCCAGCACGAGCAGAGGCCGCAGAGGAGGCGCCCGAAGGCCTCCCCCTCGGCGCGCCGCCGCCCTGGGAGGCAGGGCAGCCAGGGGCGGTGCGGAGCAGCGCCCCCCGGCGAGCCAGGTCGCGGGCCTACGGCTCGTGCTGGTTCTACAAGCGGACCTCCTGCCAGCCGCTCGGGCCGGCCGCGGCGGGCGACGGACGGCGACGGCCTGGCGGCGCCCGGTCAGGACGCTGAAGGGGCCCTGCATAGGGGCCAAGAGGGGGCTTTCGGGGCCCCCGGAAGTGCACTTGTCTCCCCCCTCAGTGATCGTCCCCCCATGAAGGGACGCCCAAACGGCCTGGATGCCTCTCTGTATGGCTGCCGGGCGGGAGAGGGCCGCGCCAGGGGAGAAGCGGGTCCTGAGGGAAACGGGTCCTGAGGTTTCTCGCCGTCTTCGGGCTCTCGGAGCCCTCCTGGGGCCCTGGGACTGCCAGACAACGGCTCAGGATGAACAACTCGTCCCGTTTTCCTCAGGACCCGATTCCCTATGTTAATCGGGTTTTCGGGCCGTTCCTGACATAGATTGATGTCGTGGAACCTGTTTGTGGCCTAGCCCCACCGCGGCCAGAAAAGCCTTTCAGTTCCTCATCTCGCGTTCCTTTGTAGCACGATGACTGCACTAAACAGGCGGAAAGACTTTTCAGAAGGCAAGAACCGTCTTGGAATCGGGAGGCTTCTTCGAAGCCGGGCGGGCTTCTAAGAAGCCCTTCTCCTGCCTTCTTAGAAGCCCCGCGGCCTATTCAGAAGGCCGCCCCCCTTGCGTCCTTGCGCCACATCCTTCTGGGCGCCGCCAGCCGGCGGAGACGGCGACGACGCCGTCGAGCCTTCGGCCAGCGCCTGCTGCCAGGAGCAGGCGGCTCAGCAGCTCAGCAGCAGCAGCGCGGTGCGGCTTCGACCGCCCGCACTCCACGAGCCCGATCCGATTCCATCCTCTTCTGGGCGCGTTCGGGTGGGCTTCGGAGATGTTGGCCGGGATTCCGGGAACGCTATTCGGTTACGAGGCGGCTCATGGTGTCCAGGAGGAGAAGGAGGAGGGGAGGAGGAGCAGGAGGAGGAGAAGGGGAAGAGCAGGACGGAAGGAGGAGGAGGAGGAGGAGGAGGAGGAGGAGGGGGATGTCCCAGGGCCCCTCGTCCCCCGCCCCCATCCTCCTCCGTACTCCTTCTGCCGCCGTATTCCCTTCCCGCCCTATTGTAATGGCCTCCGGCCGGTGCCGCCGATCCATGGGGCTCCAGATTCGGTCGGTGATCTTCGCGGCTTTGTGGCCTCCTCCCTCCTCGATTCTTCCGGGCCTCTTCCTTCTCCTTTGGGGGGGGGCCTGGAGCGGTCCTGGGGGTGTCCAGGGAGGGTTCCGAAGGCAGGGTCCTGGGGGCGGTAGCGGCTAGATCTGAGGGATGCGCAAAGCATTCAGAAAACGCCAGATGGGGGACCGCCCCCCCCCTCCCTCCCTTCCCTGGGGGGGGTCGGATGCGCAAATCATGAAGAAAACGCCAGATGAAGCCCGGCAGAGCCACCCCGGCGCCCCCCCCCCCCAAAGCAGAGCTGAATCTCTTGCTTAGGCTCAGAGCTGAAGCTCTTGCTGAGGCTCCTTGTAGTTCACACGCCGGATCGGCGGATTCCCTCCTTCCCGCCTTGCACGTCGAGCAACACCTTGCGCGGCACTCGGCCGGCCCCACGCCTCCACATCAGCGACGCAACAAAAAACGGGGTCGTGTGCGCCCACGTTGGCGCGTAAGCTGCCCGCGTAAGGTCGCGCGTGAGCGCACTCGTCTCTAGCGTGGCACGCCGCACTGGCGGCCCGCGTAGCACGCCGCGGAAGGTCGCCATGCCATTTCGCACAATACCCGTCTTTGGAGCGTCGCTCACGCGGTGCGCGGGCTCTGCCGAGCCTCCCCCGCGCAGTAACATCGCGCAGGCGCTCGTGGCAACGAAAGCAGCATTGCATCGATCGAACGTGTGCATTTTTTCTCGGCGGGGACCGTCGAGGAGCATCTTGGGTCATCGAGCCAAACATGCACACACGATACCGAAAAATGCATAGGTAATAGACGTCCGAGCGACCGCAGGGCGGAGGTGTTCCGCCCCTGGGGCCCACACCTGGGGCGTCAGACCCATTGGTGGGACGACGTGCTGAGTTCAGAGCCGGAGGATGCGAAGTCCGCAAGGATTAAGTCCGTACGGAGGGTTCGGTCTCCGTCTGGGCTTCCGCCGTCCGGGTTTAGCTTCTCCTGATAGGATGCTAAGTCCGCACGGAGCAAGTCCGCACGGGGTATTCGGTCTCCGTCCAGATTTGCTCCGTCCTGACTCAGCCCTGCCTGACAGAGGGTGGCAAATGCCACAGATGCGGCCCGCGCACCCGGCATGTCATCAAGCCGCAGCGTGGCAGGGGGGGCACGCGGGTCACAGCCTCGCGCGGTGCCGCGCGGCTCCAGGCTCGCCGAAACGACGCCGACCGCGGCCACGCGCGGCGGTTGGACACGGGAAAAGTTTGATGTTGCGATTCGCCTCGCTGCTGGCGCCGCAGAAGGGCCGCAGGAACGACGACGCATGGGGCTTGTGGCCTTGCTGGGCCAGCCACCGACCCGAGGCCCGCAGCGACTGGGGCGAATTCACCCCCTGCCGCGTTGACCAAGGACGGTGCCGACGTTCGCAATTGGTTGCGCGGGCACGTTCTGACGCATTGTGCACGGACTCCGTCCCCAGCTGCCCCCTGAGGTCGGGCGTCGCGACGAAAATGCCACACCGAGCAAAAGCACGACTGGACCCGACCACAGCGCGGGCTCCGCAGGTTGAGGCCCCTGTGCGTGCGGGATCTCGAGCGGCTCCACCACACGCGCAAAGACCCCCATGCAGCGCGCCAAGGATGGCATAATCGCCAGCACGAGAACTGCTCTGGATGATTGGGCAGCTCTTGAGTGAAATTCGATCGTCTGCGGGGGAGGCTGATCGGACACAGGCCCCTGAGCGGATACCGATTGATAACACCATAGCAGATGCGTTGGCCGAGGGCGCTGCGGAGCGGCACAGCGTTAACTTGCACGCGAGACCAAAATGCCTGATGTGGAACGTCGCACTGGACTCATCCGACTGCGATTGCTTCGAGATGCGCTCGGGGCATTTGCTGTAGAGAATGAAGCTGAGCGCGAATACAGAAATGCCGAACGCCACGCCGTGCCTAAGGCCGATGATACTGCTCCGTCCCCCCCCCCTCCACCGCCATCGCCTGGTAATGCCTATGGCCAGATTCGCACTATTATCATGTCGCTTACGTTGATTATAGTGTCCAGCATAAACCTAACGGAGAAGGCTTCACATTAATGGGGGGTGGGGTGGGCACACGAGTAGCAGAACGTAAGGCACCATCACGTTCTTGGTGCCTGGTTATGTGGGTCGCGCGATTCCTGTAGTTCTGATACTATTTGGGATGATCGTCGCCCTGGAATCGCTTAGCGATTCGGGGGTGCAGGGGAATACTAGGACCATTATGTGCTAAACGTTTCCTGGTCTCCTGGCCTCGGGGTCTCCATCTGTCGGGTTGCAGGTGTCTCCAGTGGATGACAAGTCTCGCGCCCTGGCCATGATAGCTAGCGGTGTCTTTCCTCGTCGGTCTGTTTGTCTGCCTGCCTGCCTGTCTGGCCGGTCTGTCTCGTGCGTCTGTCGCTTGTCTGGCTGTCGTGTCGGTGCTGTCCGTTCACGGCCGCATGTTCGGCCACAGCGGCTTTCCCAGTGGGCCGCGGTGTCCCAGCGGGAAGCAACGAGGCGCTCAGTGGGCCTCGTAATCGCGTGTGGCGCAGTAGGGGAAGTTGATTCTCCCGCCCGAGCACGCCGTTGTTTGCGCTCCGTTGGCGAGGGGCCTGGGGGCCGCGGTACTCTCCCAGGGTGCCCCCTGCCAGCTGCACGCTTAAGAGGTGCCCACGGCCCGTGCGGGAGTGTGGAGGGCTCTCGAGGCCTCCGAAGGACCCGGAGTAGGCGACGAGAGTGTTCTCAGGCAGACGTGGCACAAGCCCCCGGACGACATCATGCGGGTATAGTTGGATCGCGTTGCCAGGGCTTCTTTCTCCTAAGGCTTTGAGTGTTGCCGAGAAGGCAGCCCGTCAACAGTGCACGACCACGTTGTTGATTACATTCCTTCCCGCCTTCCTTCCTTCCCTCCTCACCGTTGGGTTCAGTGGCTGCCTAACTACATCGGAGACTTCCGCGGATCGAGCTATGGTGCTGGATCGAACGTTCGAATTTGTTTGTCGTCGTCGCCGCGCATCCTCTGAGGAGAAGAGAGTGGAGGAAAAAACAAACGAGAATACATAGGACGAGTAGAGGGAGGAGGAGGAGGAGGAGGAGGAAGAGGAGGAGGAGGAGGAGCAGGAGCAGGAGCAGGAGGAGGACGTGACGAAGGAAGAGGAGGGGAGGGAGGGGGGAGAAGGGGGGGGGGAGAGGGAGTGGGAGAGGGAAAAGGAGATGGAGGAGGAGAAGGAGGACGAGGACGAGGGGGAGGAGGAGGCGGAGGCAGAAGCGGAGTCGGAGGCGGATGCGGAGGAGGAAGAGGAGGAGGAGGAGGGAAGAGGAGGAAGGAAGGAAAGGAAGGAGGGGGAGGGAGGAGGAGGAGGAGGAGGAGGACGAGAACGAGGAGGAGGAGGAGGAGGAGGACGAGGAGGAGGGAGGAGGAAGAGGAGGAGGAGGAGGAAAAGCGAGTAAAAGGAGACGTAGGAGGAGAAGAGGGACCAGGGAGCAGCAGGACGACGACGACGACGACCACGACCACGACCACGACCACGACCACGACGACGACGACGAAGAAAAAGTCGACGAAGACGACGACGAGGCCGTGGCCTCGGGGGTCGAAATCCCCCCGTTTCTCCCCCCCCTCGTGTTCTAGGAAGATGAGGAGGAGGAAGAGGAGGAGGAGGAGGAGGAGGAGGAGGAGGAAGAGGAGAAGATGGTGGTGTACGTGTTGGTCTTCTTCACCCTCAGTATTCCTACAACACGCCACCGATAAACATCGTCATCCGCCTTCGATACCAGCGTTTCTGCAACGCGCAGGTGCGGTCCCTGTTCCTGTCTGTATCCATTACCGTCGCGTCCGTTAACGTGTTGTGCCCTTTTCGCGCGTCACGCTATTGGGTGTGAGAAGCCAACTCTGCTGGGTCGGCGTCTCGCTCGCCGTCGGCCAAGGTCTGCAGCGCCGTGTGATCTAACTCGTGGCGTCCCGTTGCGCACCCTCGCGCTCTAAAAGTTGGTTGCCAGCGTTATGTGCCAAAGTGTTGTGGTTCTTCGGGGTGCGCATCATCGTGGGGCGTTCCCTCTCGTCCTACCCCGACCAATTCGCAGCGTTACCTGGCGTATTCCTGTGCAGTTTGGTTCCCCTCTTGCTGGTGTCTTCGCCATCTGTCAGAGCCTTGGCTTCGCGCACGTTCGGTGCGCCCAGTGGCACGGATGACAACAATTGGTTTGGCCTATACAGCCTTGCTGCCGTACTAGCGTACGTATCTTGCCCCGTGCTTTTCGTTTTCAACCGCGACGTGGTTATCTCAATGGCCTTGCTCTTCTCTAAAGGGTACGAACCAGGTTCGCGCGGCCCGCCTGTATATTGCAAGGGGCATTCATGTCCGAGGAGGGCTTCATCGGGGTGTGTTTCTTCGAGTGCTTCATTGTGGAGTGCTTCATCGTGGCACGCTTCATCGCGGCGAGCTTCACAGTGGAATGCTTCGTCGGGGAGTGAGACGGTATGGGGTACCCCATCGGGGCGTGCTACACCGCGGAGTGCTCCATCGTGGCGTGATTCGCGGAGGCGCGTTTCCTCGGGGAGGCGTGCTTCATCGTGGACTGCTACATCGTGGAAGGGTTTCATCGAAGGCCGCTTCATTCTGGCGTCCCTCAGCGGAGGCGTGCTGAATCGTGGCGTGATATACGGAGGCGCTCTTCACCGAGGCGCGCGTAATCGTAGAGTGTGCCATCGGGGGGTACATCGGGAAGGCGTATTTTATTGTGGCGTGCTTCCTGAGGAATGCTTCGGAGGCGCACTTCATCGGGAAGCGGGAAGGCTTCATGGGGGCTTCATTGCGGCGTGCTTCCCCAGGGAAGCGTGCGTCACGGAAGGGTGCTTCATTGTGGCGTGCTTCATCTTAGTGAGCTTCACCGGCGCGTGCTTCATTGCGGCGTACTCCTTCGGGGAGTGCTACATAGCGGAGTGTTTCTTCGAGTGCTAACGTATACAGGGGTTTGGCCATCAGTGTGGCATTGGCGTGTATTCCATGGGCATCATTACGTTCTTCACCATAATGTTGCATAAATGTTGGCTCGTCGGGTGCTTCGTCGGGGCGTGCTTCATCCTGGAGCATTACACCGTGGAGTGGTTCATCGGGGAGCGCTTCTTCAAGCGATTCGTCGTGGAGCGCTTCATCGTGGCATGCTTCTCCTGGCGGGCCGCGCCGTCGAAGGCTTCGCGGGGGCGTGCTTCACCAAGCAGCGCTTCATCGGGGAACGTGCTTGGCGGAGCGCTTCATCGGGGAGTGCTCCATCACGGAACGCTTCCTCACAGAGTGCCTCATTGTGGCCTGCTGCACCGTGGCGCGCTTGATCGCGGAGGTTGGCGGCATGCGCGGTCACCCCGCTCGTGCCAGAGTCCGTCTTTTCCTGGGTGATGACGTTCTGTGAGTCATCATCTCTGTGGTCGCCGTGCCTCGTGCAGTCTTCGGGCCCGTACTGCCCGGCTGGAGGCTCTCCAGTCACCGGTGGCCGTCGCACCCGCGCGGCGGGGTGCAGACACAACAGGGTGTGTCGGACCATCGGGCAACGGTTGCGGCTGCACCGCGTGGTTGCGGCTCCCCGTCAGAGCCCAGCAACGCGACGGCCCTCTTCATCCGCAGTATTCTTACAACACGCCACCGACAACCAGAATCATCATCAGCATCATCATCAGCACCATCGCCATCATCAACATCAGTAGCATCACCATCATCAGCCGCGCCATCAGCATCATCATCACCACCATCATCATCACCATCATCATGATTAACATCATCATCATCATCATCATCATCATCATCATCATCATCATCATCATCATCATCATCATCATCATCATCATCATCATCATCATCATCATCATTATCATTATCATTATCATCATCAGCATCAGCATCATCATCAGCCGCCCCCCTTCCCTACTCCTCCTCCCGCATCCGTGCAGGCTCGATGCGCCCGGCTTCCGCACAGGAAAGTCGCCCGCGCACGCCCCAGCGGCGCCGCTGCGCCGCGCCGGAAGGCGGGGCGATGGCCGCCGCCGGAATCCCAGAGGGGCACCTTGCCGCCGCGGGCCGAGGCGGGCTCGCGGCGGAGCTGCCAAAAATCCCGGTGGCGGCCAGGGATTTCTTCGGCATGTTGCCCGCGGTGGCACAGGTTCGGGCCGGGCGAGAAGGGGAGAGGCAAGCTTTGGTGCATTCGCGCCACATCTGACATCCTGCATCTCCCACCCATCCCTTCCCACTGCGCTGTTTTCGCTCTATCCGCCCATGCGTGTCACAGCGGGCCCAAAAAACCAAAGAGGGCACCACCGTGTTATGCACAATCGGAAGAAAAACACATTGCGCACGATGGAGGAAGAGGTGGCGGATGAGCAGGAGGATGAGCAGGAGGAGAGAGAAAGAGACGCCGATTGAAGCATCGTCTGCATATACAAGCGACGACATGCTGGGCATGGGTCTGCCGCCCCCAAGAGGCACAAGGCGACGCTGGCTAGGCGAACGCCTCATGACTGGGCGGCTTACCCGAGATCTCCGGTGACCACGGAGCGCAAGGGGGAGCAGCGAGAGGCCGACGAGCCTCGCGAGCCCATCAGCCCAGGCCCCGAGCGCCAGCCAAAGCAGCGGCCAGCTCGCGGCGGAGCTAGTCCGTCCGGCCCCCACGTGGAGGCAGCAACGCCAGGCCGAGGGCGATGCCCAGCGAGAGGAGGCGGGCATCCCCCTCCAGGTCCGCCAAGAGCGCCACCGCAGCCGCTGCCCCCGCAGGCGCAGCCTCCGCGGCAGTCCGGGTCGAGGCCCGCTCCAGCCGCTCCAGCAGCCGCTTTTTGACGTTTCCTCCGCGACCGCGGCGGAGAAGCGTCCGCCCAAGAGTCGTCGAGCGGGTCGTCGTCGCCGACGTGCATGGCTGCAACCTCGGAGCCGACGAGCGCCAAGGGCGCGCAAGCCTCGATCGCCGCCCCTCGTTCCGCTCCAGACCACGCCGCCCAGCAAGAGGCGCTGGCGGTTCCGACGACGCCGCTCCCGCTTCGCCTCCGTGTAGGCACGCGTCGGAGCAGCAGCCACAGGTCGCAGTGCGGCACCGCGCGCCCGTCGGCAGAGGCGCGGCGCCTTCAGCGTCGGCGCAGCCGCGAAGGCCGCCGCGGATGCTGCAGAGCGCGCCACCGCTGCCGTGGGACGCCTCAGGCCACCGCCATCAACGGACGCGCGGGCCGCCGCCGCCACCAAGGGCGCGAGGTCAGCAGCGGCCGAGGAAGCCCCTTGTGGGCCCCGCCATGCCGTCGCCTCCGAGGGGAGGCGACGGGGAGGAGGGCCGTGCTAACGCTTGAGCGAACATGGCTTGAGCCAAAGCGGCTGCGAAGGATGAGCAGGAGGAAACGGAGGAGGAGGAGGAGTAGGAGGAGGAGGAGGAGAAGGAGGGTGAGGAACGAGGAGGAGGAAGAGGACGAACGGCAGCAACAGGAGCTGGAGCGGAAGGATCGGGAGGAGCAGGAGGACCAGGGAAAGGCAGAGGAGGGGAAATGAGGGGACGACACAATATGACACAAAAAAGAGAGAGAGAAATGTGAAACATACGAAAATACACATATGTCTCAATATAATCTGTTTTACTTGTTCATATATAACGGATCCAGAGAAGTGACCCGCGCTCGGGCGAGAGCGCCATTCTGTACGACGGGAGCAAATCGACGATCCGAAAATGAGGCCCCGCTGCAACGGGAGCGCACCACCGTTCTGAAATCAAAAACCAGAAACAGTCGGAGAGCAACAAACACAAGGAAAACCAGCGTTTGAAATCCGGTGCGAGAAAAATGCCGTACGCGGGGAGGGCCGGACAGAGTCAGGGGAGAGAAGAGAGCAGTATTTATCTTGTGTAAGCATCGAGAAAGAAGGAGGAGCAGGAGGAGGGGGAGGGCGGAGGAGAAGGAGGAGGAGAAAACAGGAGGAAGAGGAGGAGGAAGAGGACGAGGAGAGAGGAGGATCCTCCCGCCCCGCCCATCCGTCCCCGTTCTCTCGATCCAGACGAAGGGGGGAACACGAGGAAGGGGGGTACGAAGACTGCTACGTAGATCCAGTTCAGGCCCCGCCGCTGAGAGCTCTCCTCGATGCTTTGGCGCCCCTCGCACTAGGAAAGTCAGTTACGTGAGCTGATTCGCGAACGCCGTTCTACAGCAGTAAGAGCGCATAACACGGATGATCAACTTTCCAGAAGGTTCACGCTTCGCGCCAGCCCATTCGGAAATTTTGCCCATGAGAGTTGACGGGAAAAGGAACGAAGAGACACATATAGTGAAATTACCCCAGTGCGACCCTACCTAGAAGTTGGAGCCCCTAGGAAAGCAGCATTAGTTGCTATGCTATGCCATGCTATGTTGCGCTATGCTATGCTATGCTATGCTATGCTATGCTATGCTATGATGCGCTATGCTAAGCTATGCTATGCTGTGTCATGCTGCGCTGTGCTATGCTATGCTATGCTATGATTTGCCTTTCCTTTGCGTTGCTTTTGCTATGCTTTGCTTTGCTGTGCGTTGCTTGTGCTTTGCTTCGCTGTCGCTGCTGTTGCTTTGCCTTTGCTTTGCTGCTATGCTCTGCTATGATCTGCTGTGCTGCGCTATGCTATGCTATGCTATGCTGCGCTATGCTATGCTATGCTGGGCTATGCTATGATATGATGTGCTGCGTTATGCTATGCTGTGCTCTGCTCTGCTATGCTATGCTATGCTAAAGCTCAGCGAAGCTAAGATGAAGGTAAGCTGAGCTAAGGTACACCTGAGCTAATATGATGCTAAGTTAAGCTAATATGAAATAAGCTAAGCTAAGATGAGATAAGCAACGCTAAGCTAAGGGGACGTAACTGAGGGAACCGCGGGGCGGATGCCGGGGGAACCGCCCGGGGCGATTAGCACTTCCCGGCCCTTTAAGCACACAGGGTAAGAACCCTTCTAGGCAGAGCCTAGTTAGGGAACAAAGCGGGCAACCAGGGTGAACAGAGAGATCTCCAGGAGCAAAGGGGCGGCCTTGGAGAGCCTATTCGGGCCATCCCTGGGGCCCGGTGGGGGCGAGGGGAGGAGGAGGAGGAGGAGGAGGAGGAGGAGGAGGAAAACTACGACGAGGCGTTTGGCCCGAGGCACCGTGGAGGGACGCGCTCCCCCCGCCATTGCCGGGCAGCGCCCAGCGCGGCGCCATACGCCCGCGAGGAAGAGGTAGAGGTTCCTGTATTTGTTCATTCCGAACTCACTGCACCTGATTTAAAAGCTGTGATCATCAAGTACCCCTTGTACTTGATCATCTTTACCGACCTTTACACAAACCCCCGGGACATCGTTAACCGCGGGTGAACCTTCAAGGTTTGGTCATGCCCTGGAGTGGCCTGTAAATATTCAGGCACGGCACCAAGATGAATCAACTACGAGATCACCAGTTCCGTCCGAGACTTCCCAGTGTTCCTCGAGACCACAGAGACCGCAATCTTGAGGCAGCTGCCTACCGTACGTTGGCCTGCGCGGCCCGCAAGGGCAACTCCACAAAGACGGACTTGGTCACCCTCATACGACAAGTTTGGAGCACGGGCGGCGCCGCCGCCGGCAGCAAGTTCAAGCTCAACGAGTATTGCGCCGAGCTCGCATCAGTCAGTTTTCCCGACGTTCGCTGTTACGACGACAGCGAAGATTATGGCACCAGTCAGTACGAGCTCGGGCAATCCAGCCTCGTGCCCCCCCCCCCCAGCGCTGCCAGCCGCGGACTACCGGCGGCGCTGCGACGGCCACCAGCAGAGCTACGCGGGCCACGAGCAGAGCGACGCGGACCACCAGCAGAGCTACGACGGCCACGAGCAGATACGCCAGCCACCAGAAAAGCTACGCGGGCCGCAAAACGGACAACGCAGATTGCGAGCAGAGCTACAACGGCCACCAGCAAAGTTACGCAGACCACAAGCAGAGTTACTGCGGCCACCAGAAGAATCACGACGGCCACCGGCAGAGCGACGATTGCCACAAGCCTGACTACGACGGTCACCAGAAGAGCTAGAACGGCCACCAGCAGAGCAGAGCCACGCGGACCACAAGCAGAGATACGACGGCCACAAGCAGAGCTACGCGGACCGCCAGCAGCGCAACGAGGAGAACATGTTGAGCTGCGACTGCCACCAGCAGACCAACGAGGGCCACAAGCCGGACTACGACGGCCACCAGAAGAGCTACGCGGACCACCAGCAGTGCCATGAGGGCCACGAGCAGAGCTACAACGGCCACCAGCAGATCTACGCGGTCCACGAGCAGAGCAGAACGGACCACAAGCAAAGCTACGATGGCCACAAGCAGAGCTACGACGGCCACCAGCAGAGCTACGCGGACCTCCAGCTGAGCAACGCGGACCACAAGCAGAACTGCGACAGCTACCAGAGCTACGCGGACCACAAGCAGCGCTCCGACGGCCACCAGCAGAGCTACGCGGGCCACGAGCAGAGCAACGCGGACCACAGGCAGAGTTACGACAGCTACCAGAGCCACGCGGACCACGAGCAGCGCTCAGACGGCCACCAGCAGATTCACGACGGCCACCAGCAGAGCGACGAGGGCCACAAGCCTAACTACGACGGCCACGAGCAGAGCTACGACGTTTACCAGCAGAGCCACGCGGAACACAAGCAGAGCCACGACGGCCATCAGCAGAGCTACGCGGACCAAGAGAGCAACGCGGAGCACAAGCAGAGTTACGACGGCCGCGTCCAGAGCTACGAGGGCCACAGGCCGGACTATGACGGCCACCGGCAGAGCTACGACCACCACCAGCAGAGATACGAAGACCACGGGCAGAGTTTGGACGGCCACCATCAGAGTTACGCGGACCACGAACAGAGCAACGCGGACCACAAGCAGAGCTTCGACGGCCACAAGCAGAGCTACGCGGAACACAAGCTGGGCAACGCAGACCCCGAGCAGAGCTACAGTCAAGACGCTGAAGTAAGGAACAGCTTGGGTTCGGAAGGGGCTCGATGTTCCTTAGGTCCCTCCAGTGCTGTTCCTCTTGCCCTCCTGGGGCACGGAGGCGCTTACAGGGCCAAGAAGGGGCTTCGTTCCTCATTTAGCGTTCCTTCTTTCAGCGGCCCGACTGCACGTCGGCCACCAGCAGAGCCACGCGGACCACAAGCAGAGCGGCGCGGGCCACCAGCAGAACTACGACGGCTGCAAGCGGAGCTACGACGGCCACCAGGGGGAGATCGCGCGGCGGGGGGCCGCTCAAGCAACCCCCAACTGCCCGGAGGCACGAGCAGAGCTGCACGCCCGAGAGCTAAAACTCGCAGGGCTACGAGGGCACGAGGCAGAACTTCGCAATGGGCCACTGGCTGGACCTGAAAGCACTCGCTTCAAATCTCCCCAGGCCATCGAGGCGGCAGGAGACTGGCGCGCCGGGGCAGGCCAGGCCGTAGACGCCCATGAGCCGCACGCCCGCACATGCGAAGAAATCTTTCGCATGCTCCAACCCCTACCAGATCCGAACATAAATCACCCAATGAACACACCACTGGAGATTAGCATGACAAAAATGAAGACGCTGAAACTAACTACTTCTTGTACTCCTTCACTCTTGTCTACAAGATGTACGTTGCTGGCATCATAGGCACCGCAACCTCGAGGTTCTCTGGGGCTACCTTTCGCGGGGGGGCGGAGGGACCCACGACGCCCCCCGACGCCACGGCGACGCGCTTCTCCCCCTCTCGCTGTCCTCCGACGCCACGACGGCGAGCGCACCCCCTCCCCCTTCCCCCGTCGCCGGCGGCCCACCTACCCCGACGGGGTGCGGCGGAGGAGGTCACGGTCTACATGACTACGTGAGCCGTTGCCACGCATCCTGGCTGCCCTCGGCGCCGGGCACGGCCCGCCCCCGCGGCGGGGCGCGCCGCGCGCGCGCGGCTGGCGAGGACGCGCCCGCGCGCGCGCGGCTAAAAGACGACGACCACCACCACGACCACGAGGAAAGGAGCACAAGGAAAAGGAAGACGATGATGGCGAGGACGAGGGCGAGGACAGAGCCTTCAAAATCGTCTCGCGGAGCCCTCTTGGGACTCGTGTGGGCAGGTCTTGACGTCCATTCGGGGCTCTTTTGAGGGGGTCTTAGGGCCCTCTCGGTACTCTCTCGGGGCTCGGGCACCTCCTGGAAGCTCTGGAGGGCCTCTCAGGGTTATCGTGGAGGGCGTCGGCGAAAAGGAGGGGGCCCTAACGTTCGGCGCATTTCGGGGGCCTCAAAATCGCCCCATCGGGGCGTTCTTGGGGCGATATTGGGCATTCGCGGGCCATCGGGGCCATTTCGAGGCTTCAAAGGCGCATCGGAAGCGAAAGGCAAGAAGGCACAGATCAACGATTGCCTTTCTAAATAGATGAAGGATTTGGGCCTCGTGGGACGGTCCTGGGGGGTCCCGAAAGCACTTGGAACCGTCTTGTGGCCTTCGTCGGGCCTCTCGGAGGAGCGTCGGAAACGATCTTGAACCATTGTCAGCTATCTTGACCCATATTGGAGGCCACTTTGGATCATCGGAAGCCCCCGTGGAGCCATATTGGGCGAAAAAGTAGCTCTAACACATCGCGGCCCGTCCCTTGAAAAAACAGGGAGGGGGGGGGGGGGGGGAGGGGGGGGAAGGTACCCATCCCCGAAGGGAAGAGGGCTTCGGAGGAAGGGGAAATATATCGCTAGACGACCTTCGCCCAAAATGCTGGTGGGACTCCTGCATCCTTGTCACATCGGCCCATCCTTACATTCGTCGGCACATAGTAGACACTTCGGCCCGTCCGTGCCCCGTTTGAGCCAAATCACAATGGCCTTCCAAGGCTTTCCGTATCCGTACTATGCATCCCAATCATGCGTTGTGATCGTACCCCACGCCACTTTTCGTCCGGCCCAGCAGGTCGATGTGGCGCGCTCCGGCGACGCCCAGACTGGAAGGACCAAAAACTGCACAAGCATACGTAAAGAAGTCTTTGCTGAATTTATCCCGTACTGCCGCACGCAAGTGGCTATCTTTCTGAGGAAGAATCCCACATCCGGGGCGGGCAACCGCGGTTTCGTGTGCGCCCGTGTTCTCGCGCGCGTGTGTGTGTGTGTGTGTGTGTGTGTGTGTGTGTGTGTGTGTGTGTGTGTGGGTGTGCGTGTGCGTGTGCGTGTGCGTGTGTGTGTGTGTGTGTGTGTGTGTGTGTGTGTGTGTGTGTGTGTGTGTGTGTGTGTGTGTGTGTGTGTGTGTGTGTGTGTGTGTGTGTGTGTGTGTGTGTGTGTGTGTGTGTGTGTGTGTGTGTGTGTGTGTGTGTGTGTGTGTGTGTGTGTGTGTGTGTGTGTGTGTGTGTGTGTGTGTGTGTGTGTGTGTGTGTGTGTGTGTGTGTGTGTGTGTGTGTGTGTGTGTGTGTGTGTGTGTGTGTGTGTGTGTGTGTGTGTGTGTGTGTGTGTGTGTGTGTGTGTGTGTGTGTGTGTGTGTGTGTGTGTGTGTGTGTGTGTGTGTGTGTGTGTGTGTGTGTGTGTGTGTGTGTGTGTGTGTGTGTGTGTGTGGTGTGTGTGTGTGTGTGTGTGTGTGTGTGTGTGTGTGTGTGTGTGTGTGTGTGTGTGTGTGTGTGTGTGTGTGTGTGTGTGTGTGTGTGTGTGTGTGTGTGTGTGTGTGTGTGTGTGTGTGTGTGTGTGTGTGTGTGTGTGTGTGTGTGTGTGTGTGTGTGTGTGTG
This sequence comes from Prorocentrum cordatum, assembly GCA_963575745.1. NCBI lineage: Eukaryota > Dinophyceae > Prorocentrales > Prorocentraceae > Prorocentrum > Prorocentrum cordatum. The sequence continues at coordinate 18,373 of CAUYUJ010018045.1, forward strand.
TGTGTGTGTGTGTGTGTGTGTGTGTGTGTGTGTGTGCGTGCGCGCGTTTTTGCGCGCGCGCGCGTGCGCGCGCGTGCGTGGGCGCGTGCGTGGGCGCGTGCGTGTGCGTGTGCGTCGTGTGCACGTGCGTCCTTGCTGCGCTGGCGCCAACGCCAGGCTGGCCCACAGTTTCGTGTCGGCCATCCTCCAGGTGTGCGGTAGGTTTGCGCCGCCCACGTTGACACGGTGGCGACCCCAGCGCGGGCGCTCAAGGTCTAACGCCGCCTCTGGCCCAGAATCGGCCGATGTCGAACGATCTGTGCTATCAGAGAGCCGCGCGCGCTCGAGGTTGAACGATACACGCGGCGTCAGAAACGAACGCCTGCGACATCGCGACGCGAACCAGCCGTACCTCTTCTTCGATTTGTGGGCAGGGGGTCAGGAGTCGAAGCACAAAACAAATCATAAACATAATGTTGGGAGCTCCGCGCGGATTTCTTGGATCGGCGTTGGGCCCTCTTGGCGGCGCCTCCGCCGCCCCTGGCGCGCTCCGCGCGTCAGGGAGTGAAGTCCAGCGCCGATCCAAGAAATCCGCGTGGACCTCAGAAAGCGTATCTTTATGCCGAGTTTTGTTCTAAGGAGTTCCACCGCTGCCGCTGCGAGACTTTCGCCTGGCTGGCCCGCCGCGATCCGTTCGCGCGGGTTTCAGGGAGTTCCCTCGGGCCGCGCTCACTCACGCTCGTCTGGTCGGCTCTGGGCGGTGCGGCCTCGCCGCTGCCCCTCTCTCACTGGCACGCTCGGCTCTGGCCCGCGTTTGTCGCTGTTTTGGCGCTCGCGGTCGCCGAGAGCTTTTGTTGCCAGCTTGGAGCCACGGGATTTACAGTTGCTGCCCCGGCCACCATGCATGGGCCATGCGCTCGGCTTGCCGTTCCGCGGGGGAAATGGGTCTGCACTGCACCCGGCCGCCGCACTCTTGGATTCACCTAGCGCGACCCACTACTCGTAAAGCGCCTGCTCGCAAACGTCCAAACAAAAAACAGATCTCTTCCGTCACGTAATGGATCGTGAATCCCCCGCGGCGAATCCAGGCCGGTTGCGAGAGGTTACGTTTGCGAGTAGTGAAACGCGCTTGCGCGCATGTCTATGGACGCTCGTCCAGTTGGACTTCTGCTTCCCCTTGGTGGCAGCGCGTGCCTGCGAGTGCCCCCCCCCTCTCCTGTTGCTTCTGCAAACCTCCAGTCCGCCGGGTGCGGCGCGCCGGCCTTTGGGGCCGCGCTCGTCGCACTCGCTCGGCTCCCCTTCGGCCTCCGCCCGGCGCTCGTCGTTGGCCGTCGTCCCCAGTGTCGCCAGGTGGGGCGTTCCAAGAAGGGCCTTGCCTTCGTGGATCGAAGGAGTTGTCATCTCTTCGTCGGCGGAAGGTCGGCGGAAGCAGAACAAGGCCGCCTCCGCCGGCAGAAGTCGCTGGAAGCTCGGCGGAAGGCGGCGGAAGTAAAAAAATGCGCCCCCAGGAGATCCAAACGTTCTTGGGCTCCGGGATTTCGGAATCGGACACATGGTTTTCCTGCATGGTGGCGTTTCGCTGGCGATGTCATTCTCGCGGGTGGTGCCGCGCTTGGTGCGCCTTTGCAGGACCTTTGCGTGTGGGCCTCTTCTGCTCGTCGTGCTCTGTCGGTCGTCTCTCCCACCTCTTCTGGCTTCGGCCTCTTCTTGTCCATCCGTTGTTGTCGTCTGGTACTCCTCCTTCTCTATCAGATCTGTGCGCCCAGCAGCTCGACACAGCGGGTCGTTGCGTTATTGTCCATGGTCTCGTTCATTTCTCGCGCCCTGTTTCTCTTGCACAGCTCGCCCTGGCTCGCCCCCGACCTGGGAGAACACGGCCTCGGTTTGAGCGTGGGACTTTTCGATTGCAACGTATGTTGACGCGTCCGCTTAGTGCACGACCAGATGTAGGCCCAACGCTGCAGAGGCGGAAATATGTGTTCACCCTTTCTTTATGCGGTTAGCAGGTGTTAACGCCCTGCGATCGTTGGGTGTATATTTGAGGCGTGACTGTGTGTGTTGTGTACCGCGCGCTGCTCTCCGCTTGACTTGCACTACACCGCTCCGCCGCGCGCTTGGCCGCAAGTGCGATTATATATATATATATATATATATATATATATATATATATATATATATATGTGTGTGTTTGTATACGTGTATGCACACTCGTACACGTAGTGGAGTGCAGATAATTCAGAAAAAAAACATATACAGGTAGACATATAAGATGGTATATGTGTATATATACAACCTGTTGTTGGCGGTAGCGGCCTCGCGCGCGACAACGAGGCGGGGAACGCGTACAGAAAGTGCGCGCGGCGACCGGGCCTTCAAGCATTATTTAGGATGCGGACACGCACGCACACACGCACACACACACACACACGCACGCACGCACGCACGCACGCACACACACACACACACACACACACACACACACACACACACACACACGCGCACGCACAAAAAAACACACACACAAACACACACACACACACACTCACACGCACGCACGCACGCACGCACGCACGCGCACACACACACACACACACACAAACACACACAAGCACACACACACACACACACGCGCGCTCGCGCGCGCGCGCTGAGCTGATCGATCCCTCGGTCCTCATGCGAGAAGCCATCGCAGTACAGTGCTCTCCTCGCCTGGCATGGATGTTAGTTCAAGCGTATAGGCAACCACGTACTTTGCGAGCCCATGATCGTGCATCAATGTTTTTTCAGTCGGAACAGGTTCACACGCAACCACAGTCCTGGAGGTGATGCTACATCGTTCCATGCGAAGGTTCTCAGCTATGTGTCCCACGGTCACCCCACGGCAAGTGGTGGATGACATAGCTATGCGCTGGGCAGGTCCAGCAACGCTGTGCGCCGAGGAGGTTGGGCAGGCGGCTGACGAGACGCTGGCAATGCTGGAAGACCTCCACCTACCTGTGCAGACCAAGAAGCTTGGTTTTGTTGCGTCTGATGCGCACACCGAGGAGGTGGTGCGCCGCGCTGCGCAGAGGAGGTCCATCACGCGCCATCGCTGGATGAGAAACCTGGGACATGAGCTCACCACGACGGGGCCGCAACGAAAGCAAGAGGCGGCCAGAGCAGCGACACTGCGTACCCGAGTGCGGAGGCTTCAGATTCTCAAGCGAGCTGCTGGCATACGACGGATCACACGGATTCAGACCACTGGGCTAACGCCGTCAGTGTTACACGGTGCGGCGGTCATGGGCGTGGCAGAGAAGGCGTTGCAACCCGTTCGCACTTTAGCGGGAGCTCTGGCTGGAGCCAAAGCAGCAGCTTCCCTGACCATGGACCTGGTGATGCAGTCCAATCCCCGCTACGATACTATGTTCAAGGCCACTCTGGAACTGCCATACATGTATGCTTGCATGCCCTGGGACGGGAAGTTGCCCCTGCAGCGTTTGCAGCAAGCATGGGAGGTCATGCGAACCAACATGCTCAAAAGTGAACGCTGGTCCAAAGTCACAGGGCCGCTTTCAGCTATGTGGATAGCTCTGCGCCGAGTGGGATGGACTATAAGCTCCGCCTATGACTTGGTGGACGACCAGAGCCAGCCCCAGTCACTGCTACAGACCTCCGCGAGACGTCCGAGATCTATTGGAGGCAGGTGCACAGCGATGGCAAGTGCGGAAACTTGAGCAGCACATCCCCGGCCGCACGGACGAGCAGATCTGGTATAGAGGGCTTCGGGCGTGTGTCGCGGGCGCACGGGCAATTTCCAATGCTGCTGAGCTGGGCGCGCCGCAATGTCTTTGGTCGGGTGTTATGTGGACGCGAGTCAGAAAATATTCGCAAAGCTTCTGCCCTTCCCCTGCATGCCTTGCGCGCCGCAAAAAGCTTGAGACCCTTGGCCATCGCTGGCCTGACTGCCCTGCCCTTCTGAGCGAAGAGATCTTGCCGCCGCCTGAAGAGAGAACGCGTGAGCAGAAGCGCATGGTCTCGGTGCGTGAGCTGATGCGCAATGAGGTTCTGCGGTCGGCTGACCCTGAGTTCTTTGATTCCCTTAGGCACGCATGCGCCATTCCGCTGCTCCTGCCAAGTGACGAGCGCCCAAGCAGGACCCCGGAACAG
>CAUYUJ010018045.1:30000-47500 GCA_963575745.1 Prorocentrum cordatum
CCGAGGTTGCATCGCATGCCAACAGGGTGCAAGACCCCCACCCAAAGAGGCCCGGTGCAAGACCGGACCCCTGCGCAGCAGGCGGCCCGAAGGCGACGGCGGCACAAGCAACCAAGCGAGAACACGGGCACGCACAGCTCGCAGCTTGGCGAAATACAGGATTACGCTCGAAGCCCGCCAGAGTTCCCCCACCCACCCTCCGAGAAATGCCAGAAGAACCAAACGTTTCCAAACCGCTCGGTAGCCACCGCAAATGCGTCGTGGCTTGCAAAAAAATTGTGCAACGATTGGTACCGATTTTCGTCAAATAATCGAAGTATGTCTGTGCCTCCACCACACGGATAATGCGTACCCGATATATTGTGTGCAAGAACACGTACCACGTCATGCGTACACAGTATGTCTCTGGACCGTCAACCACACTGACCAGATAATGCGTACTCGATATATTGTGTGCAATACCACGTAACAGTGCGTATCCCTTTTATGCGACTCCCCGTCCATGCGACGTTCCCTCCCGTACGGTTCGCAAGCGGCCTGGATCCTCCGAAGTTGCATCACATGCCAACAGGGTGCAAGACCCCCACCCAAAGAGGCCCGGTGCAAGACCGGACCCCGGCGCAGCGGGCGGCCCGAAGGCGAAGGCGGCACAAGCAACCAAGCGAGAACACGGGCACGCACAGCTCGTAGCTTGGCGAAATACAGGATTACGCTCGAAGCCCGCCAGAGTTCCCCCACCCACCCTCCGAGAAATGCCAGAAGAACCAAACGTTTCCAAACCGCTCGGTAGCCACTGGCGTCCCTAGTTGCCTGGCCAAACATGTAAGGTCGACACCTTAGGACCGGCAGCGCGCCGCACAGTAACCCGCGCTCCACCTACACCGGGGTGCGGTGGTCAGGCGCCCCCCAGCGCTAACGATTAGTGTGCGGCCAGGGGAGATGCCCGGAGACATCAACCGCCCCCGGCCCAGGGACTGTCGAGTGATGCCCTCCCGCCCTGGCAGGAGACACGAGCAAGAACAAAGGGAACGAACGACCCAGGGCACAATGCGCACAGCGGACTCGGAGTCCATCCGCTGTGCACTGTGTCAGGGGTTTGCCGTGCTGGCTCGCGCAGCATTTCTGAAAACCAGGGACTAGTCTCCATCCTATGTAGCCGGCCCGTTGCCCCACGACTCGGCCGGGCGGCCTGGGCATCCATGGGCCCACATAATCACAAGCGCGCTAAACGAGGCACAGTAGCTCCTTTCCGACTCGGCGGTCTGTGGACGCGCCGGTCGAGATGGCGAGTCTCGACCCGACGCCGCGGCCCAAGGAGCAGGGCGTGGGTCGGTGAGGATCAAAGCCGCGCCCTGCGCTGAAGAGTCTGAGCACGAACAACCAAACCAGTACGGTATTGTGCTCTGTGGTGCTGTGGTACTGGCAGTACCACACAGCCCAAAAGACCCTCCTTCGCAAAACAATTAGCCTGGCGAAGGACCCAACCATATGCAGCTGTGAGTACCGCAATCGTGAACATTTTCTTCGGCGCGGCGCCGCCATGCGAACGCAGCCACTGGGAGCTTCGGTGGAGCTCCCTATGGGGCCACGAAGCGTGTAAGGGGTGTGCCGAAATGGGTGCGGCGCCGCCATGCGAACGCAGCCACTGGGGCCTTCGGTGGAGCTCCCTATGGGGCCACGAAACGTGTGAGGGGTGTGCCAAATTGGGCGCGGCGCCGCCATGCCAACGCAACCACTGGGGCCTTCGGTGGAGCTCCCTATGGGGCCACGAAGCGTGTGAGGGGTGTGCCAAATTGGGTGCGGCGCCGCCATGCGAACGCAGCCACTGGGGCCTTCGGTGGAGCTCCCTATGGGGCCACGAAACGTGTGAGGGGTGTGCCAAAGTGGGTGCGGCGCCGCCATGCGAAACAGCCATTGGGGCCTTCGGTGGAACTCCCTATGGGGCGACGAAACGTGCGAGGGGTGTGCCACATTGGGTGCGGCGCCGCCATGCGAGCGCAGCCATTGGGGCCTTCGGTGGAGCTCCTTATGGGGCCACGAAACGTGCGAGGGGTGTGCCAAATTGGGCGCTGCGCCGCCATGCGAACGCAGCCACTGGGGCCTTCGGTGGAGCTCCCTATGGGGCCACGAAGCGTGTGAGGGGTGTGCCAGAATGGGGGGTGGAACCGCATGCGGGCGCAGCCACTGGGGCCTTCGGTGGAGCTCCCTATGGGGCCACGAAACGTGTGAGGGGTGTGCCAGAATGGGGGTGGAACCGCATGCGGGCGCAGCCACTGGGGCCTTCGGTGGAGCTCCCTATGGGGCCACGAAACGTGTGAGGGGTGTGCCAGAATGGGGGTGTGGAACCGCATGCGGGCGCAGCCACTGGGGCCTTCGGTGGAGCTCCCTATGGGGCCACGAAACGTGTGAGGGGTGTGCCAGAATGGGGGGTGGAACCGCATGCGGGCGCAGCCACTGGGGCCTTCGGTGGAGCTCCCTATGGGGCCACGAAACGTGTGAGGGGTGTGCCAGAATGGGGGGTGGAACCGCATGCGGGCGCAGCCACTGGGGCCTTCGGTGGAGCTCCCTATGGGGCCACGAAACGTGTGAGGGGTGTGCCAGAATGGGGGGGGAACCGCATGCGGGCGCAGCCACTGGGGCCTTCGGTGGAGCTCCCTATGGGGCCACGAAACGTGTGAGGGGTGTGCCAGAATGGGGGGTGGAACCGCATGCGGGCGCAGCCACTGGGGCCTTCGGTGGAGCTCCCTATGGGGCCACGAAACGTGTGAGGGGTGTGCCAGAATGGGGGGTGGAACCGCATGCGGGCGCAGCCACTGGGGCCTTCGGTGGAGCTCCCTATGGGGCCACGAAACGTGTGAGGGGTGTGCCGAAGTGGGCGCGGTGCCGCCATGCGAACGCAGCCACTGGAGCCCTCGGTGGAGCTCCCTCAGGGGCCACGAAGCGTGTGAGGGGTGTGCCAGAATGGGGCTCTGGAACCGCATTGCGGGGGAGTGATCGAGCCACTTGGGCCTTCGGTGGATTCTACTATGGAGTGCCCACGAAACGTGTGAGGTGTGCCATCAAGGGGGGTGGAACCAGCATGCGGACGCAGCCACTGGGGCCTTCGGGGAGCTCCTTAATGGTGCCACGAAACGTGTGAGGGGAGTTGCAGAATGGGGGGTGGAAGAACCGCATGCGGACGGCAGCCGACTGGTGCCAATCTTCGGTGGAGCTCCCTATGGGGCCACGAAGCGTATGAGGGGTGTGCCAGAATGGGGGGTGGAACCGCATGCCGGCGCAGCCACTGGGGCCTTCGGTGGAGCTCCCTATGGGGCCACGAAACGTGTGAGGGGTGTGCCAGAATGGGGGGTGGAACCGCATGCGGGCGCAGCCACTGGGGCCTTCGGTGGAGCTCCCTATGGGGCCACGAAACGTGTGAGGGGTGTGCCTGAATGGGGGGTGGAACCGCATGCGGGCGCAGCCACTGGGGCCTTCGGTGGAGCTCCCTCTGGGGCCACGAAACGTGTGAGGGGTGTGCCAGAATTGGGGGTGGAACCGCATGCGGGCGCAGCCACTGGGGCCTTCGGTGGAGCTCCCTATGGGGCCACGCAACGTGTGAGGGGTGTGCCAAAATGGGGGGTGGAACCGCATGCGGGCGCAGCCACTGGGGCCTTCGGTGGAGCTCCCTATGGGGCCACGAAGCGTGTGAGGGGTGTGCCAAAATGGGGGGCGGAACCGCATGCGGGCGCAGCCACTGGGGCCTTCGGTGGAGCTCTTTCCTTTCACTATTATGGCCCACGAAAACGTGAAAGGGTGTGTGCCATAATGGGGCGTGGAACCGCAAATCGGGCGCAGCAACTGGGGCAAACGGTGGAGCACCATTAAGGGCCCACGAAACGTGTCAATGGAGTGCCGAACTGGGGGGGGGAACGCATGCTGGGCGCACCACACAGGGGCCCACGGTGGAGCTTTTAAAGTGGCCCACGAAACGTTGATGGGTTGTGCCAGAATGGGGGGTGGAAACCGCACGCGGACTGCAGTCACTGGGCCTTCGGTGAGCCCTTATGGGCCACGAAACGCGTTCCACGTTGTGTCAGAAATGGGGGGCCGAACCGCAATGCGGGCGCAGCCACTGGGGCCTTCGGTGGAGCTCCCGATGGGGCCACGAAACGTGTGAGGGGTGTGCCAGAATGGGGGGTGGAACCGCATGCGGACGCAGCCACTGGGGCCTTCGGTGGAGCTCCTTACGATTCGTGTGAGGGTTGGTGCCAAAATGGGGGGTGGAACCCAAACCGCAGCGGACGCAGGCCATGGAGGCCTTGCGGTGAGCGCTGCCGCGGTGGAGCTCCTTACGATTCGTGTGAGGGTTGGTGCCAAAATGGGGGGTGGAACCGCATGCAGACGCAGCCACTGGGGCCTTCGGTGGAGCTCCCTATGGGGCCACGAAACGTGTGAGGGGTGTGCCAGAATGGGGGGTGGAACCGCATGCGGGCGCAGCCACTGGGGCCTTCGGTGGAGCTCCCTATGGGGCCACGAAACGTGTGAGGGGTGTGCCAGAATGGGGGGTGGAACCGCATGCGGGCGCAGCCACTGGGGCCTTCGGTGGAGCTCCCTATGGGGCCACGAAACGTGTGAGGGGTGGCCAGAATGGGGGGTGGAACCGCATGCGGGCGCAGCCACTGGGGCCTTCGGTGGAGCTCCCTATGGGGCCACGAAACGTGTGATGGGTGTGCCAGAATGGGGGGTGGAACCGCATGCGGGCGCAGCCACTGGGGCCTTCGGTGGAGCTCCTTATGGGGCCACGAAACGTGTGAGGGGTGTGCCAGAATGGGGGGTGGAACCGCATGCGGACGCAGCCACTGGGGCCTTCGGTGGAGCTCCTTATGGGGCCACGAAACGTGTGAGGGGTGTGCCAGAATGGGTTGGGAGGGGGAGGAGGGGGGAGGAGGGAGGGAGGAAGGAGGCGGGAACGCGGGGCACCGTCTCTTCAAAACGAGGACCCAACACCACAGGATGGTTGGGAACTAAGTTCATGGAGACTCGTGGCACGAAACGCACGCACAAGCACAAAACACATCACGCACAATAAAAGATTGGAAACACACCTCCGAACGCAAGCTCCTTGAACCAATACTGCATGACCCCGTCGCCAGCATGTTGTTGTTGTTGTTGTTGTTGGGGGGTATGCACGCCCGGACGGCGGCCCCCGCCGACCTATCAGAAGACGAAGCGCAGAGGCCGACACGAGATACCCGCCAGGAGGAAGGGGGAGGCGGAGCAGGAAAAGGGGGAGGAAGGGGGAGGAGGGGGAGGGGGAGCCGGGGAGGAGAGGATATCCCGTAGCGGGCCACAGGGACACCCGAACACTCGTTTGCGCAGGGTCCAAATGGTGGGCGGTTCCCCCTTGAAAAAGCGGTTGGGATCACCGTGCGCCCGTACATCCCAGACAATGTACACAACATAATCGCGTACCACACACACACTCATGAGTACGCACAGAGTACACTCATGATCCGTTTATGAGTACGCACAACACAACACACGGTACCATACACAAAGTACATACACGCACAGTGCGTATCCGTTTATGCGACTCCCTGTCCATGCGACGTGCCCTCCCATACGGTTCGCAAGCGGCCTGGATCCTCCGAGGTTGCATCACATGCCAACAGGGTGCAAGACCCCCACCCAAAGAGGCCCGGCGCAAGACCGGACCCCGGCGCAGCGGGCGGCCCGAAGGCGAAGGCGGCACAAGCAACCAAGCGAGAACACGGGCGCGCACAGCTCGCAGCTTGGCGAAATACAGGATTACGCTCGAAACCCGCCAGATCCCGGACAACGTACACAACATAATAGCGTCCCACACACACTCATCCCAGACAACGTACACAACATAATAGCGTAGTACACTCAACGGTACCATACACAATGTACATACACGCACAGTGCGTATCCCTTTACGCGACTCTCCGTCCATGCGACGTTCCCTCCCATACGGTTCGCAAGCGGCCTGGGTCCTCCGAGGTTGCATCACATGCCAACAGGGTGCAAGACCCCCACCCAAAGAGGCCCGGTGCAAGACCGGACCCCGGCGCAGCGGGCGGCCCGAAGGCGAAGGCGGCACAAGCAACCAAGCGAGAACACGGGCACGCACAGCTCGCAGCTCGGCGAATTACAGGATTACGCTCGAAGCCCGCCAAAGTTCCCCCACCCACCCTCCGAGAAATGCCAGAAGAACCAAACGTTTCCAAACTGCTCGGTAGCCACTGGCGTCCCTGGTCGCCTGGCCAAAACATGTAAGGTCGACACCTTAGGACCGGCAGCGCGCCGCACAGTAACCCGCGCTCCACCTACACCAGGGTGCGGTGGTCAGGCGCCCCCCAGCGCTAACGACTAGTGTGTGGCCAGGGGAGATGCCCGAAGACATCAACCGCCCCCGGCCCAGGGACTGTCGAGTGATGCCCTCCCGCCCTGGCAGGAGACACGAGCAAGAACAAAAGGAACGAACGACCCAGGGCACAATGCGCACAGCGGAGTCGGCGTCCATCCGCTGTGCACTGCAGGGGTTTGCCGTGCCGGCTCGCGCAGCATTTCTGAAAACCATGGACTAGTCTCCATCCTATGTAGCCGGCCCGTTGCCCCACGACCCGGCCGGGCGGCCTGGGCATCCAGGGGTCTACATTATCACAAGCGCGCTAAACGAGGCACAGTAGCTCCTTTCCGACTCGGCGGTCTGTGGACGCGCCGGTCGAGATGGCGAGTCTCGACCCGACGCCGCGGCCCAAGGAGCAGGGCGTGGGGCGGTGAGGGTCAAAACCGCGCCCTACGCTGAAGAGTCTGAGCACGAACAACCAAACCAGTACCACACAGCCCAAAAGACCCTCCTTCGCAAAACAACTATAGTTCATGGAGACTCGTGGCACGAAACACACGCACAAGCACAACACACATCACGCACAATAAAAGATGGGAAACACACCTCCGAACGAAAGCTCCTTGGACCAATACTGCATGACTCCCGATCGCCAGCATGCTTTCGCGGCCGTGCTTGAGCTCTGTCTGGCTTCTCCTGGAGATGCGCTCCGTGCCACTATCCGCCGAGAACCCGGCAGGGTCCCAGAAGTCGGTACTTGCCGATGCAATCTGGCACGCAGCCAGAAGACAAACTCCCGCGAGCACTCGCCGGAGCGACCACCCACAGGGGGATCCTGCACCACGCGATTCCCAGGTGGGCAGTAGGTTGCATAATGATACATGACTGCTCCTTCCCACACACACACACACACACACACCGCAGGCCAAGGAGGCCCACAGCAATCCACATAATCCAGTCGCGGCGCCACCAGCGGCACCCACCCAGGGCGAACCTCGTGAAAACGACCTGGAACCCTGGCGCATGCCTGTAGGCATCGCATGCCCGTCGACGCCGATGAACACGGTTATGGTCGACAATCCGCAACTCGTAAGATTCAACTGAGAGCGGCAAAGGCACCGCACGCTTAATTCACAAAAGATGAAGACAACCACGACGCAACGTTTGAACCCCAGTGTGGATCATGTAGAAGTCGAGCTGGTCCTAGTTATAGGGAGCCGGTTTCATTGCAAACGAGAACACGGAGAACAAACGATACGGGCACCGTGAAGATTATGTCGAACACCAGATGCTGGCGTCAGTGCTGGTGTAGGCGCTGGCGTCAGTGCCGGCGTAGGCGCAGACGTTGGGGCGTGTAGGCGCCGGCGTCGGCGCCGTCGTAGGCGCTGGCGTTGGGGCTGGCGGCGGTGCTGGCGTCGGTGCTGGTGTAGGCGCTGGCGCTAGTGCCGGCGTAGGCGCATGCGTTGGTGCTGGCGTCGGTGCTGGTGTAGGCGTTGGCGTCGGCGCTAGCATAGGCGCCGGCGTTGGTGTCGGCGTCGGTGCTGGCGTCGGTGCCGCTGCAGGCGCTGTCGTTGCAAGCGTCACACTGTGGAGGAATCAACTGTAAGCCTCGCTGTTGAAAAAGGGCCGCATCAGCGGCAGCGCGTAAGCCACCCAGGCGTTCTGTAAAACCATCGCTGACGATGCACATGGTGTAGCTCACGGGGAGAACGTCTCCTGCGCCTCAGAGGCATGCATTCTTGTGGGCTCAGGGCCCATAGCAAAGTATGTCTCAAGGACGTGCTACTGGCCGACTCACGGCACTGGGAAGCACCGTCTCGCCTCCGCAACTGCGTTCACCCCCGGCATGCTTCCCAACAGTTGCATCAACGGCGCCGGGGACCCGGCAGGGTCCCAGAACCCCGCGAGGGCCTAGCCGCCCTGGGCAGGCCCGCAGGCCCCAAAGGAGGCGGCAGCCGCCAGCGCGGCAGCAGCGGCGGCCACAGCGGCCGCCGCGGCGGCGTCGGCCGCGGCAGGCCCCAGCGCGGCCGCACGAGCCGCGGCACCTCGGGCCGAGCTGCAGGCGGCGGCGGCGGCGGCCGCGTCGGCGGCGGCCGCGGCGGCCACCCCCTCCAGAGGCGCCAGCGGCAGCGGCGGCGGCGGGCCGGCGGAAGCCGCGGCAGGCCGTGCGGCGGCGGCGGCCACCGCGGCCGCGGCCGCGCCAGCCGCCGCGGCAGCGGCAGCCGAAGCGGCGGCGGCAGCAGCCGCCGAGTCCAGGGCGGCCGCGCGCGCGACGGCGGCCGCAGCATCCGCGGAGCAGCCGCCCGCCGCGGCGGCGGCGGCGTCGCCAGCAGCGGCCGAGGCGGCAGCGGCAGCGGCAGCGAACGTGGCCGACATGCGGCAGGCGCCAGGGCCGCCGGCGGGGGCCGCAGCGGCGGCAACAGCGCACGCCGCCGGCGGCGGCGGCCGCAGGGCCAGCCGCGGCAGGGCTGGCCGGGGCAGCCGGCGGCGCCAGCCCTGGGGGCGGCGCGCCGCGCAAGGCGGCCCCGTGCCGCTGGCGGCGGCGGCGGGCCGACCGCGACACCGCCGCGCCAGCGGCCGCAGCGACCGCGGCGGCGCCGGCTGGCGGGAGTCGCCTTTGCGCGCCCAGCATGGCACCAGAGGGGGCGGAGGCTGGGACGGGCCCCCCTTCCCAGCCCCCCCCAGGCAGGCGAGCCGGAGGCAGGGGCCACCCCGAGCTCGGCGAGCGGCCGGCTCGGCACTTGAGCCAGAGCGGCCTTGAACCATAGGCTTGAGCCAGAGGGGGCGACGGACACACACACACACACACACACACACACACACACACACACATACACACACACACGAGCACAGACAGCTGATCCTACACATGCACACATACACATTGCATACCCACACACACACACACAACGCACATGATGCATGAAAGCAGGCGGATCTCTTTCATCCCACGCATAATTACATGTGTTCATGCTGATGTGCCCGTGTAATGTTTGTGCCGTTGTTTCTTCTTCTAGCCCAGACGGCCCCGTCGACGTCGAAGGTGGACCAGGTGCCCGCGAGCCTGGAGCAGGTGGTCAGCGGCGCTCCTTCAAGACCCCTCATGCCGTGCAGCGACCTCCCCGACGACCGATTCGAGGGTTTTCTCGCCCACGCCCTCGGCGAGCTGCAGAGGAGCGTCTTGAGTGAGCACGAGCGCGTCGTGAAAGCGATGCTCCAGGGGGGCTCTGGCCCCGAGCCCACTTTCCACGAGGCTCCCGCCGCACTTGGTCCCGAGGCAGTCGGAGACCAGGCGTCGCCGCGAAGCTGCGGGTCCTCGATAGAGCAGGTGGTGTCGGATTCCAGGAGGTCTTCGGAGACTGCACTCATGACGCGCACGGCGTCCTTGAACATTCGCACGGCGCCCAAGTCTCGCGAAGCTCTGCAGAATGCCGACGGATCCAACTCGGCACCCATCAAGGCCGAGACCTGGGAATCGTTGGCCACATTCCTCAAGGTCGACTCGCGAGGGAGGTGCCCAAGAGAGGTCTCACAGGAGCGCCTCAGGAAGAGACGCGACGAGCGCCACGGGAGCGCCAGAGCCTTTATGGGCCGGCTGGAGTCGCAGTCGCATGAGAGCATGCTAGGCACCAGGCGGAAGAAGCCCAGCGAAGGGGATCCGAAGATGCACCACGTACCATCAGATGGTCACAATGGCGACTTCGCTCTGCTGGACATCTGGCAGAGCGCGGTGGATGTGATGTCGAAGCAAGGCAGCGCATGGCGCCGTTCTGCGATGGCACGTGCAGTATCAGACGGCTCGGCGTACACGGCGTCCACCCAGCCAGAGAGCAAGTTCCCCGAGGCCAAGGACGCGGGGAGGTCGCCGTGGAGGAACTTGCGGTGGTGGCTCATGTCGCCCACATGTAAGAGGCGGTTAGTCTGGGACGCCCTGTCAATGCTCTGCATCCTCTACGATATGGTCATGGCGCCACTAGAATTCCTGAACGAGAGTTGTCTTCATCCCTCCGCCAGATCGCCGTTGGCTTGGATGATACTGCTGTTCTGGACTCTGGACATCCTCGCTTCCTGCGCCTCAGGCTTCAGGAGCAACATTAGGGGGGATAGGCTCAGGGGGGGATACATCGCCCACTGATTGCCGATGGGGGCCCGATAGTCCACCTCGCCCAGGGACGTGCGGCTTCGCTATCGGAGTCATCTCGCCGACCCACCCGCGATACATCGCCGATTCCAGGTCGATGTTTACCCCCCGGAGCCAGTCCCCCCCTAACGTTCCCCCTCAAGGCTACACCCGGCCGAATGGCACTGAAGTCTACGAGCTCCGGTTGATCTGGAAGCGCTACGCATCGTCCTGGTTGTTGCCGGACGCGGCCATGGTCGGTGCAGACTGGACGGAAGCGCTGGTTCACAACGATTTGCCGACAGGGTGGCGTTTGCTCCGGATGATGCGGCTGCTGCGGTTGCTGCGGCTGAAGAGGTTCCTCTCGCTCCTGGTCATGCGCATGCAGTCGGAGCGCGCGGCCCTGGTGTTCGGCAGCGCCCAGGTACTTCTGGGCATCCTGTTCCTCGCCCACGGCATGGGGTGCTTGTGGGCTGGGCTCGGCATGTCTGCGGGCGCCCATCGAAGAAGAAAAAACGGCATAAACATAAACTGTCAGAGCTCCGAGAGTTTACGTTTTTGCAGATTTTCCTTCTTCTAGGTCTGAGGGTGCCCAAGGGTGGGTCTACCATGCCGCCGGAGGTGACGAGCTGACCAGCGGGCAGACGTATTTGCTGGCCGTGCACTGGGCCCTCACGAACTTCGCGGGCACCGTCAACCTCGGGCCCCGGTCGTGGAGGGAGCGCATTTACGCCATATTCTCGCTCGTGTTCGGCTTCTTGGTGGCGTCCGCGTTCGTGTCGATTATCACCTCCAACATGACGCGTCTCTCCATCCTCGCGAGCAGGAGGGCGGGGGAGTTCAAGGACCTGAACACCTACCTGCACGAGCGCGGGATCTCTCGCAGCCTCAAGAGCCGCGTGCTCCTAAACGCGCAGCACGCCATCGCGGAGCAGGAGGCGCACATCCCCGAGGAGAGCGTGAAGCTGTTGGAGGACCCGAAGAAGACAGAACTGCACAAGCGTAAACCTTCGACTGTCCTCGTGGATTTTTTTGGGATCGGCGCTGGGCCCCCCCCCCCTAGCGGCGACTCCCAGGCCGCTTCTGGCGCGCTCCGCGCGGCACTCAGAGGGTCCGAGGAAGCAAACCATGGGAGCCCTGCATCCCATCGCCATTCCGTTTCCAGAGTGCGTTAGCGGCGACTAGCGTTTGGTAATCGATGGCCGCCGATCTCCTGTCGATAAGCGTCGATCCACGTCGATTCGGAATAGCCAACAAGATGGTATCGGAGGCCCCCATGAGCTGCCACAGAAGGGGGTCCAGCGCCGATCCACGAAGTCCTCGCGGACCTCCAAAGTTTACGCTCACGTCGTTTCCTTGTTCCTCTCAGGACGTGTCGGAGCATCTGCGGCGCGAGCTGCACTTCGAGATCTACGCCGACCACCTGTCCGTTCATCCGTTGTTCGGGCTGCTGAGAAGCAGGAGTTTGCCGATCATGAAGAGGATCTGTCACGAGGCCGTCGTCCCGGTGCTCGTCTCGGAGAACGAAGTCATCTTCAGCCTGGAGGAGGTGCCTTCGGAGCCGCCCCACGTGATCTTCCTGGAGAAGGGGCTGCTGACGTACCAGCTCGGTGGCGGAGCGATCCAGGATGTGCACCCGGGCCAGTGGATCTCGGAGCAAGTGTTGTGGACTGATTGGGTCTACCAGGGCACCCTGTGCAGCGTCACCCCCAGCAGGCTTCTCATGCTGAACTCAATGGTCTTTCAGAATGTCCTGAGCACCAAGGCCCCGCAGGGCACCCTCAGCGCCGAAGTGGCCAAGTACGCGACTGAGTTCCTGAAGCAGCTGAACAGCTCCAAGTACGGGGACCGCAGCGACCTCGGCTCCCACGACGCCTGCGCGCGCCTGGCAGCGCAGTGCTCCGGGACCGACCTGCAGGACTCTACGCCCGACGCGCCCGAGCGGCGCATGTCGGGCTCCTTGGGCATGAACGCGGTGCAGGAGTGTGGGCGGGGCCAGGGCAGGGACGAGTAGCTCCAGAGCGTTCTGGAGTGCTCTCAGGGCGTTCTGGAGCGCCATGGCATGGCCGCGGCGCCCGACACATCCTCCAGAACCGTCGGATCTCAGAGATCCCCGACTGATCCTGGTCCGATTCTGTCCCTGCACTGGCCTCGCCTCAGGAGTCCATGCGCGAGCTGCACAGCTGGCTGGGGACGGCGAGGAGGCCCGAGCAGGGCGCCGAGCCGGGCTTCCGGCCCGACGCGGAGCCCCCACGCAGCTCGGCGTCGCTCGTCCGGGCCTGGCTCCCGTGGGGGCGCCGCCAGAACGCGCCCGTAGCTCCGGCGAGCCCGGCCGCGCGAGGCGAGGCGCCAGCGCTGGCGCCGTGATATCGGCCAGCAGGGCAGGAGGCTGGGCTGGTTCGCCAGGGGGGCAGCGGGTCTTGAGGGCAACCCAGATCGACGAGATGTTTCTTTCAATCCGGGCGAATTTCCTCGATTTCGGCCTGCGGGCTGGCCCTGATCGGTCCCCGGGACCATCAAAAGCGGATCTGGGGCGCGAAGCTACCCCTGGGGAAGAGGTCGGGGCTTCCGGGGCCGCGGTTTGACCAAAAACAAAAAAAACAACAACAACAACAACAACAACAACAACAACAACAACAACAACAACAACCACAACATCATCAACAACAACAACAACAACAACAACAATCACTTTACCCGAACGCTCAGTGTTCTCACCAGTGCCAGGGTTTTCATGCGACGCCAGCCAATACCCCCACTTTGTGGGGGGGCAGTGCAAGCTCTACCAAATATCCACACGACTCTTCGCCACCACCCACACCCAGCTTCCCGCCCTATGACGTTCGGACACTTCACTTCGTGGCCTGCGGACGACCGTGGCTACTACACTGGCGTGGAGTACACACCCACAGAAGTTGTTAAGCCTACGTTCGTACACCCACAGAAGTTGTTAAGCCTTGTTAACCCACAGAAGTTGTTAAGCCTTCCACAGAACATCTGTTGCATATGATGCATATGGTACATGATACACATGATACACATGATACGTACTCACAAGATAGTTGATCACATCTTTAGGGCAAATTCCTGAGGGATGTGGGAATACACAAGAGAGAGAGGATATGGTTGTCCCGATGGTTGTCTCGATGGTTGTCCCGATGGTTGTCCTGATGGTTGTGGTTGTCCCGATCGTTGTCCCGATGATTGTCCCGATGGTTGTCCTGATGGTTGTGCTTGTCCCGATCGTTGTCCCGATGACTGTCCCGATGATTGTCCCGATGGTTGTCCCGATGGTTGTTCCGATGGTTGTCCCGATGGTTGTCCCGATGGTTGTGAGCGATGCCGGATCCTCACGCCCCCCGCCGGAGGAGGAGGAGGAGGAGGAGCAGGACAAGGAGGAAAGGAGAGAAGAGAGAGGAGGGGCGGGAACGGCGCTTGCACGCCCACCCACCGTCTTTTCCCCACCAACCTATGGCGCAACCGCAAGGGATTGTGGCCCCTCGCAGGCGCGCGAACCCCGTTGCAAGAGCGTGCGAAAGTAGCTCGCGCGAGCTCATGTAACATAAATGTTGGAAAACCATTGGTTTTTTAAGGATTCGGACAGCGCGCGCGGGTAGAAATTTTGAAAAGTCGTGCAGGTGTTTTTCGAGGACCTACGGTGCGATTCGTGTGATTTTATGATGCGCGGTGCTAAAATTCTTAAGAAGCCCAATGGTTTTTGGAGATTTCGGCGTGCGCGCGCGAAGAAAAAACGAATGTGTCCCGCATGGTATTATTTGACAGGGATGATGGCCCTGGCAGGTGCGCAACCGTTGTCGCAGAAGTTCGAAAAAGTTGCTCGCAAAAGCCCGTTTGACAGAAATGTTTAAAAAGTGTTGGGTTTCCTACGAATCCGCAAGAGCGCGCGGGATGAGATTTTGACATTTTTTTTGAAAAACCATTGGTTTTTTGATGTTTTTATGTTAAAATCGCTCCGAACACTAAGCTTTTGGAAGGATTTCGTCTTGCGCGCGCGAATGTCCACTTTACCTTATTTTTTGCAAGGGATTCTTGAAATTTGATTATATTAGAACAAGAAATGTCATTTTCTATTGTTTTTTGCAAGGGAAAGCGGATTACAACAAAACAACCGGATCCTGTACACACCCTCTTTTCTGAGGCTTCCTCACGAAAATGATGAAAATGTAGCTGCGGCCTAGGCGGCGCAGGGGGGGCGCGCACCAGGGGGCCCAACAATAATTATTCTTTAGAATAAATAATGTTCAACAACAACAACAACAACAACAACAACAACAACAACAACAACAACAACAACAACAACAACAACAACAACAACAACAACAACAACGACGAAGAATGTTCCCCTGGGTCCTGGGGGTTTTCGCCGTTTTGGGCTTCCCGAGGCCCTCCACGGGCCCTGGGACTACCAGAAGGCGACTCAGGCTGAAGATCTCGTCCTGGGGGAAGGGGCCCCGGGGTCCAGGACCCGTTTCCCTCGGGGCCCGCTTCCCCCCTGCTGCCTCGCGGCGGCGGCCGAGGCCGCGGCAGGCCAGGCGGCAGTCCCCTCCGACCACCGCTGACGGCCCACCCCGCAGGTCTCGCTTGCCGAACTGGCTGCTGCCAATTCCATCCATGACATGGCCGGCAGCGGCGCCCAGGGCCCCCAGACATCTAGGTGCGAGGGTCGAGGTCTTGGGGGCGTGTCTTTCGCATGTCTGTAGCCTCCTGGAGGCGTCTGCTCGCCACGGCTGGATTCTCCTTCAGATTCTGATTAGATCGGGGGTCGATGTTTGATCCCAGGATCCTGGCCATACGGCCAGATCGCAAGCTGGAGACCAAGAGTGCCAGAATCCAGAGCGCTCGTTGCGCCTCGGGGACGTCTTTTGGGGTGGTATCGGCTCGGGGATCGTCGGACTGCCTGGAACCTGAGCGGTTCCTTGAGGCAGAGGGGGTTTGAAATGCGGCGAAGCGAAGTCCAGAACACAGAAACAAAGTCTAGAACCACCGAGCGCGTTCTCCAGAGGCACACAGTCCATGAGAACGATCAGCTAACTCTTGAGAGTCACGCGTATTTTGGCGCTAACCAAAAATAGTTCTCGAACAGCCCAATGGTTGCGAGAATACCACGGACGGTTCTAGATTCCCCAGAATGTTCTGGGGGTTGCCAACCGCGTGCTCGTTTGGATGTGCGAGGTGGACAGCGCCCCCGCATGCGGCATGTGGCGCGATTGCATCCACCCTGAGGCAGGACAGGTCCGCTGGACCAGTTGTTCGCGCCGCATGGATTTCAGCCGAATCCCTAAACTCAGGGATCCCTTGTGCCCCCTTATTTGCGAAGGCTGTTAGACCCGGCGCTCGTTGCCAAGTCCCTTTCCTGGCGGCGTGCCCGTGTTGTTCCTTCTTCTCATCATTTGATCGTCTTCCTGCTCATCCTCCTCCTCGCTTTGTGTGCCCCTCCGCTTCCATCCTGCCTCCTCGAATACCCATTCAGCGAAATACGCAGAACCATCAGATTGCTCCCGCGTGGGTGAATTCGCGCGTGTGCTGAACGCAGCTTTTCCGCCCTCATAGAGGCCATCCTGTCCATCCACATGCCATGTGCGATACACCTCCAGAGGCACCAGCCTCTCCACAACCACTGAAGGGCAGCAGTCAAGTCGCCTATCTGGATTGCTGGGCCTCGGGCGCTAATTACCAGCGCCAACGGAACCACAAAAATGGTCTACGGATGGGGTTTTGCCGTTGAATGTGACTGACGTAGCTTGCTCATTCACAATATGAGGGGCTTCGCCCACCACCGCCGGAACCCCCTCTCTGATTATGACTGGGTCGACGGGGTTGGTTGGCGAGTGGCCGATTGGTTCGCAGGCTGGCATCTCGGCTGGTTGGCTCGCTTTCTGGATGGACGCTTGGCGGGTTGGTTGGCTAGCTGGTTGGTTGAAAGTCTGGTTCGCAGGCTGGCTGGCTGGGTGGTTGGCGGGGTCGGAGCGCTGTTCAAGAAGGGGCCGTGGCCTCGGGAGCGCGGATCCATCGTTTGTACCATGTCGTCTGCCTCGCGCTGCCGTCCCGGTCGAAGGCCCCGAGGTTTGCATCCCCAGTCGAATCGAGTTCCAGGCGTTGTGCTCCACATCTGAAGTGAGGTGGAGCGGGAGAGGTGGCTGGCCGCCCAGCCAGCGCCCTCGACAGCGTGCGGTCTACCTGCAGATGCCCAGGACGGAGGATCCGAGGGGCGGGCTGGTCCCAGGACTCGAGGCCATGCGGAGTCGGGAGGCGTCATCCCCCTTCCAGTGTCTCGTTTTCCCGAATCATCGACGTATCTTTCCCATAAAGGAATATCCGTAAGGGCTTCGCCCTCTGCTGGCCAGTCTCCTCCCTCGTAGAATTGAACATATCAGAGTTAGATTGAGATGTCTTGGCGCCATCTCGAAGACGCATCTGGGAACATCGAGCGACGAGGGTTGGCAATCAGCAAGCATGTTGAGATGTTGGAGTTAACGCTGCGTTTCTGTCCGAGAGCGTTTCCCTCATTTTGTGTAATAGAAGCGCTCTCGGAACAAATGGGCGCTGTGTGAGGCAATATTGCGAAAAATCGCACAGTGGGACTCTATCCGGGGTTCTTGCAGTCTTCGCTATGTTCTAGGACTCGCGGTTGCGGGCCCAGCGCTGAATTTTCAGGAGACGGCGGAGGGCCGAACAGCGCCCCACGAACTCATGTCCAATACAGAAAATGAATGTTTTTATGTTTTGGAGAGGGGGCGGCGCTTTGGGGCAGCCTCCGTGGGTTGGGTTCGTTGCCTCGGGCGCAAGAGTTCGTTGCAGTGTATGAAGGAGTGTGGCCCCGGGAGCGCGAAGCCGTCGTACAGCACAAGGGAGTGTGGCTTTGGTGGCGCGAGTCAGGAATGTGGCCTCGGGATCGCCGACGTGTGGTAATTCAATTAGGATTGTGGTTTCGAGGGCGCGAGTCCGGCGTAATGTCTAACGGGTTGTGGCTTCGGGGGGCGAATACCGATAGGACACCCTACGGGGGA
>CAUYUJ010018045.1:50000-62500 GCA_963575745.1 Prorocentrum cordatum
CTGCTGTCGCTAGGGGTCCGCCAACACAAATGTTTCCCCCCCCGGCCTTGTCAAGCGGCAGCCCACGTTGTCCCGTCGGTTGCCCGTCGGCTGCCCGCCGGTAGCCCACGTTGTCCCGTCGGTTGCCCGCCGGTGCACCCATCGTCGACTGGGACGTCGTGGGCTGAGTGCCGCGTCGCGCAGCGGCAAACCGAACGACACAAGTCCCCCAAGCGAAGGAACAAAAAAACATCCGCCACGTCATCCACACCATCATCGCCCATCAGCACCACGTTCATCACATTTGTCGTCATGAGCCACCCCCCTCCCCCCACCCCCCCACAACGTCCTTATCACCAGCAGGGTGGTCGTATAAGTATATATATCTATATATATATATATATATCCAGCTAGTATATATCAGTATATCCGAACTATCTTATATATACCCATCTATCGATCAATGCAGGAAATCAACACTATATCAATATACGATCGATATGACCATCTATCTATAGATCGACCAAGCTATCAATATATCAAAATATAAGCCGACCTATGTATCAAAATACGGACAGCCATCGGGACAAGCATCGGGACAACCATCGGGGCAACCATCGGGACAACAATCGGGGCAAACATCCGGACAACCATCGGGACAACCATCGGGACAACCGCTGGTACAAGCATCGGGACAACCGTCGGGACAACCATCGGGGCAACCATCGGGGCAACCATCGGGACAACCATCGGGGCAACCATCAGGACAACCATCGGGACAAACATCGGGACAACCATCGGGGCAACCATCGGGGCAACCATCGGGACAACCATCGGGGCAACCATCGGGACAACCATCGGGGCTACCGTCGTCATATCCGGACAACCATCGGGACAAGCATTGGGACAACCATCGGGGCAACAATCGGGACAACCATCGGGACAATCACCGGGACAACCATCGGGGCAACCATCGGGACAACAATCGGGGCAACCATCGGGACAACCATCGGGACAACCATCGGGGCGACCATCGGGACAGGCATCGGGACAACCATCAGGACAACCATCGGGACAACCATCGGGACAACCGCCCGGGCAACCATCGGGACAAGTATCGGGACAACCATCGGGGTAATCATCGGGACAACCATCGGGACAACCATCGGGGCAAGCATCGGGACAACCACCGGGACAACCATCGGGGCAACCATCGGGACAACCATCGGGGCAACCATCGGGACAACCATCGGGACAACCATCGGGACAACCGCCAGGGCAACCATCGGGACAAGCATCGGGACAACCATCGGGGTAACCATCGGGACAACCGCCAGGGCAACCATCGGGACAAGCATCGGGACAACCATCGGGGTAACCATCGGGACAACCATCGGGACAACCATCGGGACAACCGTCGGGACAACCATCGGGACAACCATCGGGACAACCATCGGGACAACCATCGCGACAGCCATCAAGGCAACCATCGGGACAAGCATCGGGACAACCATCTGGACAACCATCGGGACAACCATCGGGGCAAGCTTCGGGGCAACCATCGGGACAAGCATCGGGACAACCATCGGGACAAACATCGGCACAACCATCAGGACATCCATCGGGACAACCATTGTGACAACCATCGGGACAACCATCAGGACAACCATCGGGTCAACCAACGGGACAACCGTCGGGACAACCATCGAAGCAAGCATCGGGACAACCATCGGGACAACCATCGGGACAACCATCGGGGCAAGCATCGGGACAACCACCGGGGCAACCATCGGGACAAGCATCGGGACAAGCATCGGGGCAACCATCGGGGCAGGCATGGGGACAACCATCGGGACAACCATCGGGGCAACCATTGGGGCAACCATCGGGACAACCATCGGGACAGCTTTCTGGACAACCATCGGGACAACCTTCGGGACAACCATCGGGGCAACTATCGGGGCAACCATCGGGACAAGCACCGGGACAACCATCGGGACAACCATCGGAAAACCATCGGGACAACCATCGGGGCAACCGTCGGGACAACCATCGGGACATCCATCGGGACAACCATCGGGACAACCATCGAAGCAAGCATCGGGACAACCATCGGGGCAACCATCGGGACAACCATCGGGACAACCATCGGGGCAAGCATCGGGACAACCACCGGGACAACCATCGTGGCAACCATCGGGACAACCATCGGGGCAACCATCGGGACAACCATCGGGACAACCATCGGGGCAACCATCGGGACAAGCATCGGGACAACCATCGGGACAACCATCGGGACAATCATCGGGACAACCGCCAGGGCAACCATCGGGACAAGCATCGGGACAACCATCGGGGTAACCATCGGGACAACCATCGGGACAACCATCGGGACAACCGTCGGCACAACCAACGGGACAATCATCGGGACAAGCATCGGGACAAGCATCGGGACAAGCATCGGGACAACCATCGCGACAAGCATCGCGACAAGCATCGGGACAAGCATCGGGACAGCCATCGGGACAACCGTCGGGACAACCATCGGGGCAACCAGGCAACCATCAGGACAACCATCGGGGCAACCATCGCGACAACCATCGCGACAAGCATCGGGACAAGCATCGGGACAAGCATCGGGACAACCATCGGGCCAAGCATCGGGACAACCATCGGGACAACCATCGGAGCAACCATCGGGACAACCATCGGGACAACCATCGGGACAACCATCGGGACAACCATCGGGGCAACCAT
Source organism: Prorocentrum cordatum (assembly GCA_963575745.1). Classification (NCBI taxonomy): domain Eukaryota; class Dinophyceae; order Prorocentrales; family Prorocentraceae; genus Prorocentrum; species Prorocentrum cordatum. The sequence goes on from CAUYUJ010018045.1 coordinate 52,737, forward strand.
CGGGGCAAGTGTCGGGGCAACCATCGGGACAACCTTCTGGACAACGTTCTGGACAACCATCGGGACAAGCATCGGGGCAACCATCGGGGCAACCATCGGGACAAGCATCGGGACAACCATCGGGACAACCATCGGGGCAACCATCGGGGCAACCATCGGGACAACCATCGGGGCAACCATCGGGACAAGCATCGGGACAAGCATCGGGGCAAGCATCACGAAGCATCGGGACAAGCATCGGGACAAGCATCGGGACAACCATCTGGACAACTATCGGGACAACCATCGGGACTACCATCGGGGCAACCATCGGGACAACCATCGGGGCAACCATCGGGGCAAGCGTCGGGACAACCATCGGGGCAACCATCGGGACAAGCATCGCAACAAGCATCGGGACAACCGTCGGGGCAACCATCGGGGCAACCATCGGGACAAGCATCGGGACAACCATCGAGACAAGCATCGGGACAACCATCGGGACACAATCAGGACAACCATCGGGATAATCATCGGGACAACCATCTGGACAAACTTCGGGACAACCATCGGGACAACCCTCGGGGCAACCATCGGGACAAGCATCGGGACAACCATCGGGACAACCGTCGGGACAACCATCGGGACAACCATCGGGACAACCATCGGGACAACCATCGGGGCAACCATCGGGACAAGCATCGGGACAAGCATCGGGACAACCATCGGGATAACCACCGGACACCCATCGGGACTACCATCGGGACAACCAGTGAGACAACCATCGAGACAACCATCGGGACAAACATCGGGACAACCATCGGGGCAACCATCGGGACAACCATCGGGACAACCATCGGGACAACCATCGGGACAACCATCGGGACAACCGCCGGGCCAAGCATCGGGACAACCATCGGGACAACCATCGGGACAACCATCGGGGCAACCATCTGGACAACCTTCGCGACAGCCATCGGGACAACCATCGGGGCAACCGTCGGGACAGCCATCGGGACAAGCATCGGGACAACCATCGGGACAACCATCAGCGCAAACATCGGGACAACCATCGGGGCAACCATCGGGACAACCATCGGGACAACCATCTGGACAACCATCGAGACAACCATCGGGGCAACCTTCGGGACAACCGTCGGGACAACCATCTAGACAACCTTCGGGACAACCATCGGGACAACCATCGGAGCAACCATCGGGACAAACATCGGGACAAGCATCCGGACAACCATCGGGACAACCATCGGGACAACCATCGGGACAACCATCGGGACAACCATCGGGACAACCATCGGGACAAACATCAGGACAACCACCAGGACAACCGCCGGGACAACCGCCGGGACAACCGCCTGGACAACCCGGGAACCACGGCCGTCCGACGGGGGTTGGCCTTTTTGGCAATGGTTCCGGGGAAATTTGGTATTTGGGAATGGGGCCGCAAACCGCAGTTGCAATCATTCGCTGCGTGCAACTACTGCGCGCAATTATTGCGCGCAACAATTGCGAAGTATTGCGCCCGCAGGCTCAAGTATTGCGTCATATTGCATGACCAGGCGCAACTATTGCATCGTGGCAGGCTAACTATTGCAAATTATTGCTCGCAAAAAAAAACGGGAACGCAAACTAGTGCATCGCAAAAATTAATTATTGCGTTCGCGCGAGCAAACTATTGCACCCCGAATATTGCACGAGACGCGAGCGCGTCGTAATTTGTTGACCAGGGATCGTGGCCTCGGGGGCGCGAATACCGCGCGGTGTACGGAGGATCGTGGATACAAGAGCACAAATCCGTTTGTATTTTACAAAAGGATCCTGGCCCCTAGGTACGTCATCTGGCGTAACTTACACGGGATCGTGGCTTTGCAGTCGCAAGTTTAGCGTAATCTGCCAGGGATCATGGCCTTTCGGGTTTGAACTTGGCGTAATGCACTCTGTTTCGTGACCTCGGGGCGCGCGAACATGATGTAATTTACGAGTGTTCGTCGCTCTGGGGGCGTGAATCTGGGGGAACGGCAGTAGATTGTTGATTCGGGGGCGCGATCTGGGTGTAATTTACGATTGTGGTTTGGGGGGCACGCACGTGGCGTAATTTACCAGGGATTGTGGCTTCGGGGGCGCGAACCTGGTGTACTTTACATGGGGTCGTTGCCTCGGGGATGCGAATCTGGCGCAATGCACCTGGAGTCATGGCTTCGGGGGCGCGAACCTGGCGTAATTCACCAGGGGGCGTGGCATAGCGGGCGCGAACCTGCTGCAGTGTGCATAAGCTCGTGGTCTCGGCAGTGCAAGTTTGGTGTAGTATAAACGGGCCCCTTGCTTTGGAAGCGTTAATCTGTTGTAATGCACAACGAGTTCTGGCTTCGAGGGCGCGAATCAAGTGCAATATGCTATGGATTATGCCTTCGGAAGCTCGGCCCCGCTGTATTGTTACATCCTGGGGCCCTGGGCGAAGCCCGAGAACTCTAGTTGCTTCTGCCCGCCATCTCTCGCGCAGGCAGCATCTCATAACAGAAGGGAACAGGAATGAGAATACGAACGCGGGAAAGCAACTAGAAAGTGCGATTGGCACAGGTTGCAGACTCTTGACCCCACAGCCTGTTGCTCCCAAGGAGAGCAGCAAATTATAACAGGGGCCATCCGTTGGAGCATACCTACGAGAGGCCATGGATCCGGGAGCGCGGAACAAGAGTTTGGGGGTATCGTGGTGTTCGGGGCGCGGGTTCACTATTCGTTTGTTGAACATGTTCTTTGGAACACTGATCGCTTGTTTGTGGTCCCACGGTTCGTGGCCGCGGAAGCGCGAACCCATTTCTTTTGTCTATACAGAGATGGTGGCCTCGTACGGGCGGGTGCATTACGCATCTTGTTACAAGGGACAGGTGTTTCGGAAGCGCCGGCTCGTTCCTTATGTAAAACTATTATACAAATGAATATGGCATAGGCTTACGCCACTTCCGCCGACCCCTATATAAATCATTGCGCCTCCAGGACTGCATTTCACGAGGCTTGTCCGAATCATGACACGGCGCTCGACATCGTTCCTGTTGTGTTGTTGTTATCGTCATCGTACGTCTTGGTGCTCTTTTGTGGCCTTTTGGTGGCATCTTGGCATGTCTGCAGGCCATATCCGGCCGCCTCGAGGCATATTGGGCCAAGTTTTGGGGCTTTTCGGGGGCTTCCTGGAGGCCTTTGCGGTTCTCTTGGGGGTCCCTCAGGGCCTCTTGGGCTGTTCTTGGGGCAGGCTGGGGGCGTCTTGGGACCGAAGGCTCGAAAAGGTGTCATCTGGACTCCGTCTTGGAGCCGTCTGGGGGCCCTCTTGGGCTGTCTTGCGAGCTTCGTGGGCTGTTGTTGGACCCTCTTCGACCCTTCTTGGGGGCCCCTTTGGCCGTCTGGGGGGGGGAAGTGCCGGTTTGAGGTCCTTGGGGGGGGATTATGGAGGGGGATAATATCACACGCCTAGAGACCCACAAGGGGTCGGCGGACTTGATTGTTTATATTGAAAAGAGGCGAATTGTTAGTTCTGGGCCTCAGCGGGGTCGCGCGCGCTGTCAGGGATTAAGAATCTCAGCGTCTGAGGAGTTGGGCAACTCTGTGATCTAAGAGCGGGTGATTAGAAGTAATTACGTTTCCTAAGATCTTTCGTTCGCAAGGGTAGTGCAACGTTGCCAATTGCATCGTTGAAGCGATGAGAACTAAGATGCCCAATTGCTGACATCTACGCCTGGAAGCATGATGGCCCCCACAAGGGGAGTGGCGCGGCTTCCAGAGAAGTTGTTTTTGCTAGACCGATGCCACTCATGTCTCTTGAGAAGCTGGGGGGAGGGTGAGGATTTTCTCAGCCAGGTCAGACCATTGTTTGGGCACCGCACTTGCTCCGCCCGCAGGCGTGACAGCACGTGCCGTACGTTTCAAGACTGCGTGCCCCCGGACATTTAAATCGCGTGTTGATCCTTACGCTCGTTACCTATCCTTCTTTCCGTTAAACGCATCACCATCGTCATCATAAGCATCGTTATCATGATCATCATCATCATCATCATCATCATCATCATCATCATCATCATCATCATCATCATCATCATCATCACCATCACCATCACCATCAGCAGCAGCAGCAGCCAACGGAAGACCAGGTCCGGGGGCCACGGGGCCAGAACCCCGACCACAAATGCGCGGATCGGGCTGCCTGGGGCCCTGACGGCGCGCCAGAGGCCCCCCAAGATCGCCCGAAGACGGCCCCGGATAACCTAAAAACGCGCCTCGAGACCGCCAAACCGGCCCATGACGGCCCCAGTCTGGCCAGAATTAGCCCCGGATTGTCCAAGAAGCGTCCAGACACCCCAAGAGGCCTTCTTGGTCCGGGGGGGGAGAGGAGGCGGAGCGGCCAGGACGGCAGAGACGCCCGAGGGGCTTCAGGCAACCAAGTTGCCGTCGGTTGCCTCCCTGCTACCGCGGCTTAGAATGATGTGCTCTTCTGCGTGCGATCTGCCGCCACGGCGGCCCAACCCGGGCAATGACAGCCCCGACCCGGCAAGCCGTTGGCGCAGCGCCAGATATCAACCCGTTGTTCTCTATAGGTGAAGGAGCAGCAGGTGGATCATCAACGAACAAAAAGAGACCTCCACGAGGCTTTCCAAGAGGCATATGTGTTTGTGTATCGAGGGTGTTTGAGCGATGTCTGTTGTCCCGCCTCTTCGGCTTCCCAACGCTCCAATGCGGCCCGAGACGTCTCCAAGGACGCCCCGATACTGCCCAAGAAGCTTCCAAGAGAGCCCCAAGACACCCCGAGAGAGCTCCAAGACGGCCCCGAGGGGGCTCCAAGGCGGCCAAAAAGATTTCCAAGACGGGACCAGAGGCCCCCAAGACGACTCCAGAGAGGATCCAGAGGGGGGCCCGAACAGACATTTCGAGCCCTCGACCCCGAGAGGCCCCAAGGAAGCCCCGAGAGTCTCCCGAGAGGCCAGAAGAGGCCTCCAAGAGGGCCCCCCAAGAGGCCCCCACGAGGCCCCCATGGGGGGCCCAAAAGAGCCAATTTCGTCCATGGTTCAAATGTTTTGAGAGATGTTCGCGCTCTCGCGTTTACGGCGCTCCGACGCTCCAAGGCGGACGCCCCAAGAGGCACCTAAGAGGCACCGAAGACGCCTCAAGAAGCCCCCAGGATTGCCAAGAGACCCCCAAGACGCCCCAAGAGGACTCCAAGAAACTTCGAAAGAAATCCGAAGAGACCCCGAGAGACATCAAGCGGCCTCTGGCCTTTCTGATCACCTTCCTCCTCCTCTTCCTCCTCCTCCTCTTCCTCATCCTCCTCCTCTTCCTCCTCCTCTTCCTCCTCCCCCTCCCCTTCTTCATTCGCCTGTTCCTCCTTCCTTCTCCCTCCCCCCCTCCCCTCTCCCTGCTCTTCCTCCTCATCATCATCATCAGCATCATCATCATCATCAGCAGCAGCAGCATCATCATCCTGCCCCTGCTCCTGCTTCCCCTCCGATTCCTCCTGTGTCCTCCCCCTCTTGGGATACGCCGCCTTACCCAGCCCTTAATTCCACTGCGTGGTCCTCCGCATCCCTGATCAGGGCAGCTCGTCTGGGCATTGTTTCTGGATGGGGCTTGTGGGAATATCTATAGTCGACCTCACATTATGGGGAACTCAGTCCCCGGACCCACGGCCGGCCCACTTTTTCAAAACTCCCCCCCCCTGGCATCCCTTGTTAGTTCCCGCAGGGTCCCAATTCCTGCTAGGGCACTTCGGGCCGGGCCCGCTGCTGGGGGTCCGCCAAACAGCCCCCAGAGCGATCAGACAGCCGCCCCGACGGCCCAAGATTGCCCCGAGCTGCCCCGAAGACAGCCTCCAGGGGCCCCCGGCGGCCCAAGAAACTGTCCAAACGGCCCAAGAGGTCCCTAAGACAGCCCCAGAAGGCTCCAAGAGGACCCCAGCGAGAGCCCCAAGAGGCCAAAATTAATAGTTGGCCATTGGTTGTTGACGGATTGTTGAGTTCAAGCTTTGTCAGGTTTCCAACGCTCCAATACGGCTCAAAAGGCACCCCTGACCGCCCCAAGAAGGCTCAAGAGGCCCCCAAGAAACCCCCAAGACGGCGTCAGAGGCTTTCTTTGGAGCCCCAAGATGATTCGAGAGGGCCCCAAAACGACCCAAGTGGCCCCCCAAGACGGCCCAAAAGGGCCCCAGAGCGGTCCCAAGAGGGGCCCAAGAAGGGGGACACGAACCCACAATTCCAGCCTTCCCCCCCCGACGGGTCCCCAGGAGGTTCTAAGAGGCGCCGCGATGCCCCCAATATGCCCCCAAGAGGCCCCATACAAGGCTTGAAAGAGGCCCCTAGAAGCTTCAAAACAGCCCTCAGGAGGATCCCAACGAGGTACCAATGAAAAACCCAGGGGCCTCTGACACAACCCGCCGCGATGATCGAGGAAACGTAAACACAGATTCAGGATTAAGGCGAGTGGGTGAGCGACGGGTAGCGCTTCCGTCCCCAATCGGCGCGCCCCGTCGCCAGATCAGGCGACGCGTGTCGAATGTTAACCCCCCGATCCGTGGATCTGGCGCCCACACGCTGGATTCGCGGATCTCTAATCCATGGTAAGGCGCGCCCGAAACGGAGCGACGTCTCCCCTCAGATCTGGCCGTCGCATGTGTTTCGGTTTTTGGGCCCCCCCAACCCATCAAGGATCAATCCGGCTCGAAGAATGTCCCAGAAGGATGGGGTCTAGGGCTTTGGTCGTGATTGAGAGTGAGTTTCTTGCTGACAACGCTGGCAACAGCGCATGCAACGCCTGCATTGGAAGCGAGCCAGCCTTCTCGGCGCGACTTTCTTGCCGACAACGCTGGCAACATGACGTATGCTGGCCGCGAGCGGGCGCGTCTAGAGCTGAGAAGTATGTCCTCGCCAACAATGTCGCAGCAACACTGGAGGAGGAGGAGGAGGAGGAGGAGGAGGAGGAGCAGGGAGGAGGGAGGAGGGAGGAGAGAGGTGGCAGGACGCAGGACATAAAGAGATGAGAAGGCAGAAGAGAGGAGGAGAGAATAGGAGGGGAGAGAGAAGGAGGAGGAGGAGGAGGAGGAGGAGGACATGGAGACGGAGGGGAAGGGCCCCCTCCCCGAGTCTCCCAGTCGGCAGACCGCGTCACGGGCGGAGTGCGGCCCGAGGCAAGTTCAACCCATGCCTGAACCCGAAGTGCCTCTGGGCGCACAGCGAGGAAGCTGCGTGCGCGGGCCAGCGGGCCGGGGAGCCGTCGGCAGTCCAGATCGAGAGTGAGCATGCACACGCAGGGGTTGCAAGGGCGGTGGAAGGCCATGTCGGCACTTGCTGCTCACCGTACTACGGATTTTGACCGTACCCACTTCGGCGGGTCCGGGAGGGTGGTCGAGCCTCGAGCCTCGAGGAGCGAGGCTCGAGGGCCTCGAGGAGCGGAGGCCTCTGTGCGCTCCCCCCCGCCTCCAAGGCGGGCTCCTCGCCTCCGAGCAACCAGCGGTCCCACGTGTGGTCTCCCATACGGGGCGTGCCAAGAAGGGTCTCGTCTTCGAGGATCTAAGGAGTCGTCATTTCTTCCTCGGCGGAAGCCGGCGGATGGCAGCGGAAGTAAAAGGTGCGCCCCCAAGAGACGAAAACGTTTTTGGGTTCAGGGTTTCCGAAATCACTCATATGGTCTCCAGTATGGTATCTTGTATTGTCTCTCTCTCTCTCTCTCTCTCATGGTCTCCTTGTCAGTACTCTTCCAGAACACTTTCCATGTTGCTACTCACTGCGTGTAGCTACCCACGCTCTGAAGAGATGTTTGGGCCTTCTCTGCCGCCAAGGGCGCAACTTGTGCAGGGCTACCACGAGAGTGCGGAGTTCGTCGTGCTTCGCGCTCCGCGGCCTGGGCGATTTCTGAGTGAGGCGCGAGCTGAGTTGTTCTCAAAAAGTTTGCTTTTCCCCCGTTCTCAGATTTCTGGTTGCGGTCAACCATCAAGGAAGCAAAACGATAGCCAAACATGAATCAAATTCGGCACCTGCAAACGGAAAGAGAGTGGTCACAGAAAACGAATGAAAAATGGAGCTCAAAGTTGAAGTAAAACGGCCGTTCCAAATTCCACAAAACGGCAAGAAAACGTCGATCTTTGAAAACGAAGGGGAAAAGCCCCACGCGTTTCTAAGAGCGCGAGTCCCTCATGTTGTTCTTGAGGGAGGCGGCGCGAAAGCGCGAAGATAAGCGCGACGATAGTTTCCCTATAGTTTCCCTAGCTCGCTCTACGCTCGTCAGCCGTTCAGGAACCCTGGGGGCCGTGGGGCCTTCGGCCAGTCGGACCGGTCGCCCACTGAGCTCGGGGGTCGGGGCTCACGGGACGGGGGTCAATGCAAACGGGGGTCAGCCAGAGCGAAGGATCTTTCAGGACTCTGCAGTGCCATGGTTGCACTGACACTGACCCGGGTAAGCGTACAGGATCTCGCAGGATCCTGCAGGATCTTGCAGGAGTTTGCAAGGCTTGACTGACCCGGGTTTGCACTGACCCGGGTCAGTGCGTCCCCGAAGGGGAAGCCACAGGAGTTTCGCAGGTGTTGGCATAGGACGGTGTTTTTTTTTTATTGGCTTGTGTGGGTAGGTCGGCATGCACGCACGCAGACATGCATGTGCTTATCCAAGCGCGCACAATCGTTTCAAGTGCGCGTGCGCATACGAGACGCCTGTGCGAACTCACGTGAAGTATTTTTTTCACATGCTGATGCAAATCCGAGTTGGTGGTATTCAGAACTCCCCTCGGTGGCCTCGTATCTCAGAGTTGTTCCCCCACTGGGCACGTGGATGTGTTGCTCCGACACCCGCGTTCTCGCACGCGGTAATCAAGGTATCAGGGGCCTCTCCCAAGACAACTATTTATCGCTCCTCTTTGCACGCGGGCATTTGTTCTCAACACTGCTGGCCCGACCCCGCGCATGTCTGCGCTTCCCTCACAGCTACCCCACCCCTACCCCTGCTGTCCTGTCTTGCTGGCTTCGGGACGGGCCTGCTCCTGGCGCATTTCGATCCCTAGAGTGCCCCAGCAAAAGCCATCAGCAGTGGCAGCGTCAGTGGCAATAGCAGCAGCCGTAGCAGCATGAGAGAAGCAGGAATACCAGCAAAGGCAGCAGCAACAGCAGTAGGACTACCAGTTAAGTAGAGGTGGTAGTCGTAGCAGTTGTATGTAGGGTTGTAGCTGCAGCGGTAGAGCGTGAATGGCAGGGGATGGTTGGCGCAAAGCGGGTCCTTGAAAAATGAATAAACCGGTATGTCTTCCAATAACGATGTCGTTTTCCGGGTTGACAGCATCTACATACATTTCAGTTTCATGAACAAACAATTACCCGCATCAAAAAAGCGCGACGTTTGGTGCGCGTGATATGTGCGCAAACGCACATATCAAAACGCCGCGCATTTCTGCATTGTTTTTGATGTGCACAAGATAAACCGTACGTATAGAACTATATGTTTGTCTCCTTCTCCAAGCCTCTTCTACAGTGGGGCCACGTTGTGTAATTCTCAGTTGGTACGTTCAGACTTTGGAGTAGAGAATAGACAGTTTTCGAGAGATGTTCAACCGAATGTATTTCTCGCATGGTGAAATGTGCGCTGGGTTTGCGATATTTGTTTGCTGTAGCGGGTTGTGGGCATGAGGGGTATGAAGGACGAAGGAGGAAGAGGAGGAGGTGCCTCGATTTGCCTCGCCGCCGGCTGGCTGTGCCCAGCCGTTTTGATTGGGGCGCGGTGGGAAGCGCCGAGCAGGATCAGGAGAA
>CAUYUJ010018045.1:70000-97500 GCA_963575745.1 Prorocentrum cordatum
TCTCTTGAATGTCGGTGGTGGCGTCTCTTGCCCCTGCTAATGGGATGGAGCCGGTGCAACGAGATGGATCACACTCGGAGCGCCCGCACTCGTGGAGTTCGTCGTCTACGAGCTGTGCGTCTCCAATTCGTTCGCCCTCGTCCTTCCAACAACGCTACGTCGAGGTTTCCGAGCCTTTCGTCCAGAATACACGTGTCATGGTCCGCGGATTTGAATGACATGCAGACCTTCAGCGACGCAATGGCTTTCGACCCCAACTTCTTTGCAACGCCGTTGCTGCGGCTGGGCCGACGCCCACTGCCGAGGAGCGGAAGATGATGTTGAAGGAGAATTCCCGCTCGTGGCGTGCAAGATTCCGAATTCCTCTTGTTCCTGCCGTCGGTGTTCTGCCGCCTCCTCGCGAGGCGATTCGTCTTGTCGTCGTTGATGGAGCGCCGCAGCCTGTGGCGAGAATCCCTCTTGTTCTGCACGATATGCTTCCTCATCGTGGTTCGGTGTCGGCGGACGTGCCAGCTGTGCTCGCGTCGGTGCGGCTGCTGATCACCATGGTTTGGTCTGCGCAGTCAGTGCGTCAGGTGCTGCCCGTAGTGAGGCAGCACTATCTTGCTGCTCAATATCCTGGGCATGGTGCCTGCGACAGCGTTGGCGTTCTGCACTGCTCGTCCTTAGTGCCGCCTGTTGTGGCAGACAGAGGGACTTTCTTGCGCGATCTTGATTTCGAGACGGAGATGTGCATCTTCGAGGAGCGTCGGGCAGCTGGACGGGTTGTTACACCTGCTGCTGAAGCTCAGACTGCAGATAGACAGCCGGGTGGTGGAATACGGCGATCGCATGCCGGTGCCCTTCCTGGCGGCGCCCTTCCCGCTCCTCCAGGTTCGAGCGGGGCTCATCGCAGTCCGAGGGCGAGTCTGCACTGTCCTTATGCAGACCCCCCCGTCCCAAGGGGTGGGATGACGCTTCCCCAGCTCCTCGCGACGCTGGTGGCTCTCCGCGCGTCGAATGCGACGGTGGCGGCTGTCTTGCTCGGGAGCCTGGCTCGCATCTGGGTGGAGCTTGTGCAGCTCAACGTGGCAACCTTCTTGTTGAAGACGGCGTTCCGCACCGAGTCCCTGATGCGGTTCGAGACCTTGCTGTGGATCGGGACGCTGCGTGGCAAAAGCACCGTGCTCGTGCGGCGCATGACCCCGTTTCTGAAATATCTCATGGCGACTTGCATGACTTCGTTCCTAGAAAGATTCCTAGTGTTGGCGCTCCTCTGCGCGTGATTGCTGCCGCCGCGGTTGGCGAACATCTGCTCCATCCAAATATTTCCACGTGACCCTGTCCCTGAAGAGCTTCATCGTGTTGGAGCTCTTGTGCATGTTTCTGCCGATGCCGACGCCGGCGGCGTTCGTTCGCATCGCCGGGTTCTTAGCGCCTTCCACGGTGGTCGTGGCGATCCTCTGCATGACCCCGCTCCTGGAGAGCTTCATGGCGATGACAGTCCTCTGCACGTTCCTGCTGCTGCCGCCGCTGGCGCGAACTTCCGCACCGACCAGATGCCGACGCTGATGCACGCAGCCGATGCCGTTCGAGCTAATAAGCCATACGGCCAGCTACCGCTGCTGACTCTTCCTCGCCTCATCTTTCTCAGTTATCTAACGCCGCTTCTCCACCCCAATCCTCTACCCTCGTCCCCGACAGTGTCCGTGGCCAGGACCCGCCCAGGCATGGGCCAGCGCCTTGCGCAGCGTCATCGCATGCGTCTCTTGTTCACCTACTATCTGGTTTCCTGCGGGGTTCGCCCAGGGCCCCCCAAATTTGCAGCTATTGAGGACGCCGAGCATATCCTCAGGCCAGCGAAGAAGAACGCCATGTATCCAGTAGTGACCTCAAACTCCCTGTGGATACATCGTGTGTCAGTGGCTGCAGGGGCCCCGACGGCGCCGCGTGGGGCCCTGTCCCTGGCCGTGGCGTTTACTAAGACAGTGGCCTCGGACCCCCCCCCAAAAAAAAGCCGAATCGGGAGCCTTGAGAGGGGGGTCGATGCAAGCGGAGGCCAGCCACAGCTACGAATCTTGCAGGGCCCTGCAGAGTCAGGGGCGCATTGACATGGGCTGGGCGCAGGATCTTGCGGGATGTTGCAGGATCCTGCAAAAACTGAGTGACCGGGGTCTTGGTTGACCCAGGCCAGTAGATCCCCGACCGAGCTTCACCGCGACACGAGCCTCCACTCAGTCGTGTACATTCAGGGCCCACTACTGTGCGATGTTGGGAAATGCCTGGATACAGCACCCACTAGAAAAATACTACGTCACCAGCGTGCTCATCGCATCCTCCCCCCGAGCTTGCCAGAGCTATCTCTTGCCCAGAACTGGACAGAATTTCCATGAAGCAGCATGATGGCCAGAACTCCACCCAGCTGGGTGATGACCAGCTCGCCGCCCAACTGGACGCCAAGCTCCGCGCGGAGCTCACAACCTGCAGGTTCTTTCATCGGATATCCTCCCAGGTATGATTTCGGGGGCTATCGGTTTTGTCCAACACATGATCTGGCAAAACTTTCGCCGATGCCATGAACCATTGCACGCTGCGACCGAGCGGCCTATCCGAGGCGGATTGCTCAAGACCTGCCCGAGGCCAAGAATCATTCCTCACGCGCGACCTCGACAAGTTGATGAGAGAAGACGGAGGTGCAGCAGAAGATTGCGCATATCGCATCGGCGCTGGAAGCGAGCGACAAGGCCCCTAGCAGTTCGGACGGTTCAATGACGCAAGAGCAGCACAGATTGACAGGAATGGTTTCAGACTTTCAAATGACGAATAGGTTCGCGCTTGTCTGAAAGCTTGTCATACCCTGAACATGCCGATGCAACCGCGGCGCCCAGCGGCGCCCATGCACCAATCGTAGAGACGTCTTCGGGTGGACGTTCGTTCCTCCTGTTCCTCCTTCCTTCTTCTGCCTGCCTCCCTCTTCCTCCTCATCCTCCGTGTCCTCTTCCTTCTCCTCCTCCTCTGCCTCCCCCTCCTCCTCCTCCTCCTCCTCCTCCTCCTCCTCTTTCCCCCTTCCTCATCCTCTTTCTCCTCCTCCTTCTCATCATCATCACCAGCAGCATCATCAGCATCATCATCATCATCGGCCGCCTCGCGAGCGGCCCGTTCATAAGACTGACACCTGACACTAGGAACGCATGAGTGTGTTACACAGACGCCTTCGCTGCAGGGAGTACGTTTGGCGTGCATGCGTTTGGTCGCGCCGTCTTCTGCTTGGGCACGGTACGCGCTACGTTCTCCATGTGCGTTGTAAAGTACAGCCTTCTAGAAGCGAACTTCGAAGAACGCGAAGGTATGTCGCATGAGCCGCAAGACTGGGACATGGCTTTCCTCTCGTGCACACATGTGATCGCGTAGCTTGAGCATCCAGCACAGCAGCATACACACACATGCGCACGCGCGCACACACACACACGCACACACACGCACACACGCACACACACACACAAACACACACACATATGAATTCCTCTGGACAGTACACTTCGGGCGGCGGGTTAGCGAGCTCATCACAGCATCTTGTAGTATATCCATCATGGCCACGAGCAAGTTGCCGAACACGACGTTGCACACAGTGCCCACACCGCAGAGGGGCGCCCCGGGGAGAGTCGGAGGCATCCGGCTTCAGACGAAAGCCATGACTGTGTCGTTTTCTGCGTCTACCACCGCCCCGATGCAACATGTAAAAAAGGGAGTCATATCGAAAGAGGTATTCCCCTGGATGGAAAGAGTCCTGAACGGGATAGCGGTGCGATGTGCTATTGCGGTGGCAGGGGGCATGAAGAGCGACCTGGGAGCGCCCAGGAAGGACGACGGGAGCACGCAATACACGCGTACAGTGCATCTAGGAGGTGCGCGACCGCAGCGCAAGAACACGAACGGCACGGCGTTCAGAAAGTTCTGCATGGATGCGGTTTGGGCGCACTTATTATTTCCCACGACATAGGTAGCACGTCCTACGGTGCTAGAGAGGGCGAGACCCGCATCGGATGTTGTTGTGTTCGGAGATCAGGCAAGCGACTCCAAAAAACGACCGACGGCGTCGAGCTCATGCGCCAGTAGGAATGACTGCAAATATTAGCATCATTAACCACGTGTTACTGGGGGCCATATTTTGCGACATAGGTTTAGCATATGCGTTTCACTCAGGGACAGATGGTCAGAGGACCATCATGTGTGACGTCTGTCCCACTATGGCTCAAGGGAAAACATTTCGCTTGCCGCTCCTGTTGCCACAGTTGGTAGTGGATCGGGCCCGGGCCCGGGGCCATGGGCAAGGGTGCGAGGCCGTGACGGCCGGGCGCCCGCGCTCGCGCGCCTTGGGCCAGGTTCCGCTCGCACCGCCGAGCGGTGGAGGATCCACGGCGGATGCCCGCGGAGAACGACGACACGTTTGCAGGCATGGCGACGAGAGGCGTCGAGGCTGCCCCAGCGGGCGGCGGCGCCGCCGAGGCGCAGCCGGCAGGGCAGACGGCTGCAGGATCTTCGGCAGGGGCGCCGGGGACAGCACTTGCAGCGGCTCCGACGGCAGGCGCGGGCATAGACGCGGACGCCCTCCTGAAGAGCGTCCAGAGCATGGTCAGGCAGACCATCAGAGACCATTTTGGTCAGCAGCAGCAGCAGCAGCAAGACCCATGGGTTGACAGGGACGACCCGTGGGCCAGTGGACACGGACGGCCAGCCGACTCGCAGCCGAGAGACAGTGCAGCAGGAGAGACGACGACCGGCTGGCGAGAAGGCTGGAAGGACCAGAAGGACAAGTCCGAGAACTGGAAGGACACCTCGGACTGGAACGACACCTCCGACTGGAAGGATCGGAAGTGGAACGGGTGGTGGGAATCGAGCGGCTGGACGGGTGGCCGCGGATCCACCCACATGGCCGGGTTGGGCACACTATCGACAGTGGAAGCGTTCGATCAAGAGGTGGAACGACAACGCGGACGTAGCGGCGTGGCGCAGGTCGGAAGAAATTATGCGACTGTTCGAGTGGTCGATGAAGGCCAAGTTTGAGGACATACCTGACGATGACCTGACGTCGAGCAAGCGGCTGGACATCATCCTCAAGAGGATGGACCTCATGATCGGTGAACGGGAAGGAGACGAGCTTCGACGAGCTGGGCGAAAGGCGCTGCACGACGCGGTTCGGGACCCCAAGAACGAGACGCTGACCCAGTTCGGGAGCCGCCGCGAGGCGGAGTAGACCGAGGCCGAGGGACACGATCATTGGATGTCTGACCAGTTGAAGGGGCTGTTCTTGGAAGAAGGTGCGAACCTGACCCCTCAGGGCGTCCAGAACCTCCGGACGCCGACGCGTGGCGACCTCACGTACAACAACGTGAAGTGGGCGTTGCGCCAGCTCGACTCCTCGGCCGGGACCGAGAAGCTGCTGCCTGGCAAGGCCGGGCCGGGCAGCATGTTGGCGACGGCGGCTTTTCCTGAGGACTCCGGCCCGGGTGCGCGCTCTGGCGTTTTTCCTGGTTTTCAGTCTCCTCCTTCCTCCTCAGCTCGGTCGGTCAGCAGGTCGGTTTCACGACGGTGGCAGCTACCAGGAGGAAGAGGCCGACGAGGACTACTACGACGAGGGCGACGAAGGCAGCGACGAGCTCGATGAGGGGGATGTCGAGGCGCTGATGGCGGAGATCGACGACATGGGCGTCGGCGATGACGACATCGAGCCGGCCATGGCAGAGTTGACGAACAACCGCTCTTGGAAGCAGAATAAAGATCAGAAGCGAGCGGCACGCCGTGACCGAGAGCACTCCGGCTCCAAGGGCCGAGGCGGAGGGGGGCCGCCTCCTCCCAGGCCAGATGGCCGGGGCATGACGAGGCGAGACCGACCTGAGCGCGGGGGCGGAGCTGGACGAAGGCCCCCACAAGGGCGGAGACGCTTCTTGACGCAGGAGCAGCTGATGAAGGTCACCAAGTGCAAGTTGCGTCACGAGAAGGGACACTGGGGACGCGAGTGCCCCAACGCCGGCGGAGCCAAGAAGGAGGCAGCCAAGGAGGACGTAGGCGGCAGGAGACCCCCCCCTCCTCCTCGGCGCAGCGCCTCCGCGCACATGCTCGAGGGAGTGACCTCCAACACGATGGACGGCTGGAGTGGACCCGCTTGGCGCGAGGTCGAGGAGGAGATCACGGGCAACTCGGTGTTCCTGGCCGCGCCCCCCACCCAGGGCCCCATCGACCCTGGCGCCGGCGCCGACTTGGCGGGAGTGGAGGCTCTCAACCGGAAGTCCGAGGCGCTCGCGGCGCACGGCCTGCGTTTTGTCGAGATTCCACCAGAGCACCGTGCCCACGTTCGGGGAGCGCACGGTGTAGGAGGCGCTGCCAAGGTGGTCAGTGCTGTGCTCTTTCTTTTATGCCTCGGTGGAGTTTTCGGCATCATAGATACCGCCGTCCTTGGAGAGGCTGCGCCGCACATTCTCAGCGTGAATTTGCTCGAGTTTCTCGAGGGCGTCATCGATCTTCCGAGGAACAAGTTGCGGTCCGGAGCCTTGCGGACCACGGTGGACATGACGCGTCTAGGCTCTGGGCATCGGATGGCTGAGATCGCCCGACCGCTCGAGGAGCCTGCAGCTGCGCCAGCTTCAGCTCTGAAGCGATACCCTTTTCTCACGGAGAGCTCATTCACACTTGGTAATGGGAAGCCTCCGAAGATGCTGGCTGATGGAACGATTGCGAGCTACATGATCCCCCTCAACCTCCTCCTTTGTAAAAGCAGGCCCAGGTTTCGCTCGAATAGGCCAGGTGCCAGGTCTAGGAGGATGTCGAGCAGATCGGAGTTCGGGAGCAGCCAGGGGTTGTACGATTTCACGTACTCGCTCGCATCGCTCGCCCTCACCTTCCTTATCCTCCTCGTTGGGTCCTGGGCTCAGCGGGCCCGCCTAGAACAGGCACCGGGCTCGGGATCGTTTTGTCGCGCTAAGGTCCACGGGGAGACCGGAGCTCTCGATGCCATCATGGGCCCGTGGGGCCTGGCACGCGTCCTTTCCGTAGCCGCTTTTGGCTCGAGTCTCAGGCGAAAGACTCCGAGGCTTCCACGTACACTTAGCCCGCGAGCTACCGTCGAGGCCAGCCGCCTCAGCAGAGATGGGCAGCCCCCACCTCCCGCGGAGCATGGCGCTGATCTTGCAGGCCCGAGCAGCTCCCAGATTCCGAGGCGTCGGTGCTCCGACGCCCGCAGGCGACAGCGACGGCAACGACACCGACGAGGACGTGGGTCCGGCGGAGGGTCCGGCGCAAGGCCCGTCGGCCTGGCCCATCCGGCCCCCTCCCCGCGCAGGCGGCGACGACGCCGGCATCCCAACAGCAGGCTCCTGAGGGCCTGGCGGGACTGGCTCCTCAGGCGCAGGGGCCACCGAGAGCGTTGCCGCCCCAGATCCCTGGAAGCCGGGGCTCGCCGAACCTAGGGGCGCCTCCAGGGACCAACTACAGCCGCGACGAGGACCGGACCACGCCGGAGACGGCCGTGAACCAGAGCACGGTGAACCACAGTCAGGGAGCAGCAGCACTTGCAGCAGCACCGGCAGCAGCGGCAGCACCTGCAGTACCGGCACACGGGCTCCCCCCACCAAAGCCGAAGGCCGCGCCAGAGAGGGCTCGGCTACCGTCCAAGCCGCCTCCCTTCTGCAACCACTCGGAGCTCATCGGGCACGGCAACCAATGCGGCTCCGGCAAGAAGTGCCGATTATGCGGCAAGATGATCGATGGCACATTCGTGAGGCGAGGCGATCGGCAGGATGGCGATGCGCCCGCAGAGCGGCCAGAGTCCGCTGCTCAGGCAGCGCGCCGCGCGGCGGACTCGGCGGACCAGGCGGCGCGTGTCTTGGAGCAGAACCCCGGCTTCCAAGCTGGGACGGCGGCGCTCCAGACGGTGAACGACCTGAACGGCTACCTCAACACACTGCAATGGCAATTGTACCAGATCCCAGAGGGCATGCAGCAGCTTGGGCGAGTTCGCGAGATCGCGGAGCAGATCGGGGAGTACTCGCGCCAGATGCAGCTCCAGAACCCCGGCCAGGTCGAGGAAGGGATGCAGCAGATCTCCCAAGGGGTGGTGCGTATTCGCCGCATCCTCGAGGGCCTGGAGCCGATGGGCGATGTGATCGACGAGATCTCGAACCACATGAGTGCGATGTCGGTCTCAGTCACGAACTTGGAGCAGGCAGTGGTGCAGCTCACCCACATGGTCGTCGAGATCGGCACAGCAGTGATGGGCCTGGTGCACATGGCCAACAACCAAGCAGCGAGCAACTAGGCAGAGGCTTCGGGCTCACAGGCGGGTGCTACGTCGTCGGGAGCCGAGGACGACCAGACCACGACGACCACCTCAGTGACCGAGGTCCAGCAGCCGGCGAGCGGGCAGGAGGTCGAGGTGCCCTGGGAGGTGATCGACGAGGTCGAGAGCACCGAGATCTAGATGCGGGGACGCCTCCAGCGCCGCCAGCGCCTCTTTCCAGCTCAGGACGAAGCGCCCGAGCCGGAGCGCTGGGACTTGCCCATGGCTTTTCCGGCTGTGTGCGCACTGTTTCTGACGCCGGCGCTCGCGAGAGCGTCCGAACATGTCCCTTATCCTCTCCAACCTCCTCCCCCAAAGATTGTCTTGCGGGCCCCCAGTGGCTCGATGGGGATCTGACTAATGACGACCACGAGGTCGCCTGCGGTTCTCGAGTCAGGGAAGCTCTCGGCGAGGCGGCTGCCAAGGCGACCGGGAGCTTCGGGGAAGGCTCCTTCGTCGCGTCGGATCGCAGTTCCAGGTCCAAGGTGGCGTTTATGGAGGTCTTCTCTCCTCCTCGCATGGCCCCAGTGGTCGAGCTGCTGGGGGCCCCTCTGGGAGTGAGGTCCTCGTGGGACCGCCAAGTAGGATGGGACTCCTCTAGTAAGGAGGACGTGAAGCAGCTGTGGGAAGCTATCCGATCCGATCGCCCAGAGATGATTTGGCTGCGTTCGGAATGTCGCGCGTTTTCGGCCATAAATCGAATCAATCGCGATCGGATGGATCCGGCCGACTGGGGCCGACTGATGTCCGAGGGGCTTCGGGATCTGATACTCTGCATGGAGATCGCGTCCTATCAGGTACGCCACAGACGCTACTTCGCGTTCGAACACCCCCTCTACGCTTCATCATGGGGAACATTCGTGCTGAAGTGTGCCTGGGAACTCCCGGGGGTGCAGCGGATTAGAGTAGACATGTGCCAGTTCGGTATGCAGGTAGACGCCCGCGGCCTTAACAAGAAGCCGACCGGCATCTTATCGAACCACCCCCACACCCTTCGCTTGTTGGACGGACATCTGTGCATGGGGGGTCACGAGCACGCGGTGCTCGAGGGGGGTTCACTGACCACTCGCGCGGGCCAGCATCCACCCGCCTTTGTCAGGACCGTGGCCCAGGCCGTCTCAGAACACTGGTCCGGGGCTTCTCAGTCCCGACAAGCGACCTGGGCGGAGCTGGCGGAAGGCGACGACGTCGGCGCTGCGGAGGCCGGGGAAGTTAGAGAGGAAGCCGGGGACCCCGACGCCTCTGGCGAGAGCGACGACGAACCAGAGACAAGGCCCTCCAAGAGGGCCAAGCCTGACGGCCCCGGGAGCGAGCCACCCGACCCGGGCCCTTCAGAGGACGAGAAGCGGTTGATTTACAAGCTCCATTGCAACATGGGGCACCCCGACAATCGCAAGTTCGTCCAAGTACTCCGGGCCGGGGGAACGAAACAGCGACTCATCAGATGGGTGCGCCGTGAGTTTGTGTGCTCCGATTGTGCCGAGAGATCTCGATCGGGAGCCCATCGGAGAGTGGCGCTGCCTAGAACGTTTCGGTTTAACCACATCGTCGGAGTGGACCTCTTTTATCTCGAGTTCCAAGGAACCACTTACCCGTACTTGAACATAGTTGATCACGGTTCCAACCTCCAGGTGGTTTCGAGGGTGGAGAGTGCAACGGCGGCTACCGTATGGTCCGAGTTCCTGCTGTCCTGGGTCAGGCCCCTGGAGGCCCCTCACCTTCTGATTTCCGACGGTGGCTCCGAGTTTGGAGCCAGGTTTGCCCGGGGCCTGGGACAGTGGGGAGTTTGTCGCCATGTTTGCGACGCCGATTCTCCATGGCAAAACGGCAGGGTGGAGCGCCACGGTGGCTGGGTCAAGGAGCGGGTCCGGGCCGAGTTAGAAACCGGGGCCGCCCTTCCAGCTAGCCTTCAGGAGCTGGACGACTTGATCTTCGAGCTGGTCGCCCATCAGAATAGGTTTTGGCATCGCGGGGGCTTCTCTCTTCTCCAACTTGTTTTCGGAGAAGACCCCCGACCTCCCCACGAGCTGCTTTCTGGCGACCACAAGGCGCTGCCTGGGTGGCAAGATGTCACCAGCCCATCTTCGGAACAAGACGAGGCCGGGGCCGAGTTTGCCCGGGCCCACGCCATCCGGGCGGCCGCCCGGAGGATGGCGATGGAGGCGACCGCTCGGGACAACATCTCTCGAGCCAGTCGGGCCAGGACTCCAGGGAACCGTAGGTTCACCCCAGGCCAATGGGTGTTTGTCTGGCGTCACTTCACCCGGATGTCGTCTCGTGCCGACGCTCTCGGGCGACGCCGAGCGGGTTGGACGGGTTCGTGGTTCTGGCTGGAGGGGGCACGGTCTGGGTGGCCGTCCGGGCCAGGCTCTGGAAGTGCTCGGCCGAGCAGATCCGCTTGGCCAGCCCAGAAGAGGAGCACGGCCTTCAGTTGGCCGAGGATCCGCGCTGGCAGGATCTCCTGCAGGCCGCCCAGGCTCGCCGCGCGACGGCGGTGGACGTCCAACGGGAGGGGGCCCCCCTGACAGCGCCTGGGACGAGGCGGCCCAGGCCGACCTTGACGCCGGGCCCCAAGTCCCAGGACCAGGACACGCTCCGAGAGATGATCCCGAACCGGAGTACCGACCCCAGGTCCCGTCGGCCACGGGGCCCCTCGGCATCCCCCGGAGGTCATTCCGGGGAGACCGATCTCGAGCCGGATCGGTCGTGGCGCAGCCAGGATCGGAGCGGACGGGTCTTCCGTCGATCTCGGAGGGGTCGCCTTCTGCTCGATCTCAGGCCGAGGCCGAGAGGGCCGACGCGGGGGGGGGGTCGGTCGAGCTCAGGGGTCCTCCCCTTTCGTCTCCCTCTCCTCCGCCTGGTCTTTCTCCTCCTTCCTCCTCCTCTCCTCCTGGACCTCTTCCCGAGGACCTGAGGCAGGCCCTCGACGCCTCCCTTCCTCCACGTACCTCCCCGGATCTGGACAGGCACGCTCCCGGAGCGTCCAAGCCCCGAGCGAGGATCTCTCAGCCCGACGACGTGCCGGCCTGCATCAGGTCCGCCAGGGCGGGGAGCGCGCCTCCCGAGGTCAAGGGGGCCAGGACCCTCGACTCCGGCGCCCCCCCAGCGACTGGGACCTCCCCCCGCCCTCTCTCCTCCGGCGGTGGCGGTGGTGGTGTTGACTCCTCCTCCTCCTCCTCCTCCTCCTCCTCCGGTCCAGGACCTGGCCCAGAGACTTCCCTGACCTCAGGCGTCGTGAGAAACTCATGACGCCTGAAACGTTGTGAGTTTTCTGCTTGGATTGAAGTTGGAACTTCCACTAACCTTGTCGTGAGTTTTGTTTCAATGTCATGAGTTTTGTTTTAGCGTCGTGAGTTTTGTTTTAGCGTCGTGAGTGTTGCGTCACCTTGTTATATTGCCAATCGGTTGTCGGTTTCTTCCCTCGGCCCAACCCATCGCGAGCGATGTCGACAGCACTCCAGGGCGCGCGGACGCGCGCGCGTTGTTCCTTGGTAGAACTACAACGTCTACATCGATTTCACATTGACAAGATCGCCTCCGCAGATCCAAGAATGAAAAATTTACATTGGGTTTTGCCGATCTGGTTTTCAAATTAACATTGCCACCGTTGCATTGAAAACAAACGTAAGAGCGCTGTGATTTGATATGGTTTTGTCTTTGCCACATTAATGAAATGATCGCATCTTCAGATCCAAGAATGACCTTGTACATTGGTTTTTCACCATTTGGGTTTTCGACTTAACATCGCCACCGTTGTAGCTAAACTTATATTGCACTTCCCCAGACCTCCCACGGTCTCAATTTAATTGAGCCGGCTCTCAGGCTTGATTTTTGGGTTCACGCTTGATTTTTGGGTTCAATTTTCGCTTGTCTTGGTTTTGTTTCGGATGGCTCAATTTTGTGCATGATGGCTCAATTTTCCCCAACATTGCCCATGTCTTCGGCTGGACATTGATTGTAATATGCGCCCCGCTCAGCGCTGGCCACATCGAGATCCCTCGAAACAAAAAAGAAAAAGAGGAGGAAGAGATGCGAGTGCTGGCACCCAAAACCCCAATGTTGCAGTTGGGTTTTGTCACACGGTTTCGGGGGTAAGACGTGTCACCCGTTAATTGTTTGTGACGTTGAATATATATATATATATATATATATATATACATATACATATACATATATATATATATATATGTATATATATATGTTGGCACCCAGAATCCCGATAATTGGGTTTTGTCACACGGTTTCGGGTGTAACACGTGTACGTCACCCGTCGTATGTGTTTGTGAAGTTGAGTGGTACCCAGAATTCCAATGTTGCAATTGGGTTTTGTCACACGGTTTCGGGGGTGACACGTGTCACCCTTGTGTCCAGAAACCCAATGTTGCAAGTGGGTACGCGGTTTGCACGCGTCACCTGTCGTTGGTTTTGTCACACGGTTTCGGGGGTAAGTTGTGTTTGTGGAGTGGGTCTCGTCACACGATCGATCGATCAACCGCCGCGTGCACGTCGACGACGATATCGCCGACCACGCACGATCTCGAGACGACGACGACGAGCACGAGCACGAGTAGGACGACGACGACGACGACCGACGATATATCGACGATCGCACGGACGGACGGGCGAACGACGACGTCGACCGTCGAGACGAGCGATCGGCGACCGAGTCCGATCGACGAGATCGACGTCGCACCCGCGGCGCGCGCGTACGCCTCGCACGTGCCACGTGGCTCGAGCCCCCTAGCACAGGGGGGGCCCGCGCGGGCCCACAGGGGGCCCCGCGCGCGCGGCCGCGCGGGCCGCTCGCCCTGCAGGCTCGGAAGGGGCCCTGGGCGCAGGGGCAGAAGGATTGGGGGGGCCCGAGGGCCGAGGAAAATCGAGGGCGAAGATGGCGATGGAGGATACAAAGAGGAGGGCAGAAGGATCGAGAGGATCCCGACGAGGAGGAGATCTCGAGGAGGACGGGGGAGGGAAGAGGAGGAGGCCTCGAGGAGGAGGGAGAGAGAGAGAGAGAGAGAGAGAGAGAGAGAGAGAGAGAGAGAGAGAGAGAGAGAGAGAGAGAGAGAGAGAGAGAGAGAGAGAGAGAGAGAGAGAGAGAGAGAGAGAGAGAGAGAGAGAGAGAGAGAGAGAGAGAGAGAGAGAGAGAGAGAGAGAGATAGAGAGAGATAGAGAGAGATGGAGAAGAGAAGGAGAGATAGAGAGAATGAGAAAGAGATCGAGAGAGAGAGAGAGAGAGAGAGAGAGAGAGAAACGAGCACTGGTAATGGCCCTAGGATGCGGTCGAACGCCATGTCTATCCTGTCGGTGAGATCTGTTATCGATGTGAGTGCCAGAGCTCAGAAGCGCATCAAGTGAAGGGGTCATGGAAGTGAATCAGCATGGGCCCTGGCACCGCCCACGAGGCGCGATGGCGGATGTCGCTGAGAGGATAGACGCGGCGTTCGACCGCGCGGGGGTGCCAGAGTGGCGCCCCAAGGACTCCTCCTCCCCCTACCACGCCCTATTATGCCACCCCTCCCTGCCTCCCTCGCAGCTTCCCCCCTTCACGCCCGCTAGGACATCCCAAAGCCCTTCGTTCTATCGGACAAGGTCGGTGATGGAGTCGAGGTCCCGAGACGCCTGTGCCGCTGGGCGCGGCGCTGTTTTGTGCGAAAGTACAAGTCCCACATGGCGTTGGTCAAGGCCCATGCCAAGACAGCCCCTCCTCCTCGCCCCCTCCCCAGCCCCCTCGCCCAGGCCCACCAGAGGGCCACCGAATCTTTTCGCGCTTGGGGTAGCCCAGGTTAGCGTGCGCCATGGTTTCCCCACGTTTTGCACCCCCCCCGCCGGCGCCGCCCCTGGAGGCGACCATGTCCGACACAAAGCTCAGCCACCAGAAGACTGCAGACATGGACGACAGCACGATGAACTTGTTGGCAGAGGCCATCGCGGGCATCGGGGGGGGGGGGGATATGCAGCGAGACAGGGCGAGACAGAGGAAGAGAGGAGACACGATCACGAGTAGTAGAACCAGGAGGGGGGGGGCGGGGAGGGCGGGCAGTCGCCATGGCAGGTGCACTCGCCAGCGACAGGCTGGACGTGCACATATTTGCCTAGAGATCGAGAGAGAGAGAGAGAGAGAGAGAGAGAGAGAGAGAGAGAGAGCGTGCGAGAGAGAGGTGGAGAGATCGATAGAAAGAGTGGTATACAGAGAGAGAGAGAGAGAGATGTCCGTCTGCCAGGCCATGGCCGTCCAGGTCTACGACAGCGTGCCGATGGTGGCAGGCGCGGAGAGATGCGCGGTGGCTAGGAGGATCGATGATGATGATGATGGTGATGATGATGACGACGGTGTTGATTGTTGATGGTGACGACTTTGATGATGATGACGATGATGGATGGTAATAATGCTGATGATGATGATGGTTATGATGATGATGAGGTCGATTATGATACCAATAAGGTTGCGGATGCTGATGGGGCTGATGGTGACGACAATGACGAAGATGATGAAGATGGTGATGACGATGACGCTGATGATGATGATGCTGCTGATGTTTGCGATGGTGGTGGTGGTGGTGAAGATGGAGGTGGTGGAGGTGGAGGCATTGGTCGAGGACAACGGGTAGACTGAAGGAGATCATAATGAGGACGATGGGAATACGAGGGTGAAGGTGGATCGAGATGAGGGCATGTGAACGTCGAGCAGAGGGAACGGAGCGATCAGGATGGAGAGGATTCAGGATTGGATGAGAGGGTACGGGCGAGGGAGGCTGAGGAGGAGGATGCAATACTGAGCCCCATCGCCCTCCCTCCTCGAAACGTCGGGCGTCGACCTCCTCGCCACCCTTTACGTGATGAGGGAAGACGGTGGTCGAGGTTGAGGGCGCCGTGAACAGATCGCCCGACCCAGAGGCTATGACAACATCCCCAATTGGAGCGTATACACCGTGACCAGCTCGAGCTGCCGACCTCAAGAGGACGTCCTGAAGGTACGCGGGGGGGTACATTGTTCTCTCAGACGGTTGAGACGTGCAGTGGGTGACGCGGAGGATGATGTAACGGATCAGGAATCCGTCGGCATTGAAGGGGTATTTGCCTGGGGTCGCAGCGTCATGCTCGCGACGTGATGGGAGGAGGGAGGGCGGCGATAAATGAGGGGGGGTCTCCAGAAGGACGCACGCGGGGCCGAGACACATGGCGAAGAGGATGCGGAGCACGAGTTGGCTGTATGTGATGGGGTCGTGGGGTGGCCAGATCTTCAGCACCACGCACGACAAGGTCGAGGCCGCCACTGGCGGACGGAGGCTCAGCCAGAAGAACTGCGAGGCTGAAGCGGGAACGAGAGGGGCATTGATGAGGAGGGTTTGGGATGCGTAGGGGAGGCCTCATGCATCCCTCATCCGCTTCTTCATCCTCACCCCCCTGCTCTCACTCGAGCCTCTAGACTCCTCCGTCTCTGAAGTATTTCTCTTCTTTGCCATCCACATATACTCGAGCCCCTGCTGGGCTCATCCTCGCGGCTACTCACCCCCCTCGCACGCAGTCGATTTGACCCCTCTTGAAGCGACCAGGCGTTGGGACCGAAATAGAGATAACAATGAGGATGGCGATGAGGAGGATGGAGGAGGGGGAAGCTGGGGATCGAGGAGGAGCAGGAGGAGGAGGAGGAAGAGAAGGAGGAGCAGGAGGAGGCGACGGGTCGAGGGAGACAATGATCAAGCAATAATAAGGTTCGGTGCCCATCCTCATGCTGCCGTCCTCTTCCCTCCTCTCACCTGTTCTGACTCTGCCCAATCCGTGCGCGGACGTCTGCCTTACTCGGTCAAGAGTGCTACTGATATCACTGAGCCCTCTCACCTGACACCTCCTCGCCTTGACCTCACCCGTGCGAAATTAAGATGCACGCTGGTTTCGATGGGCTCCGCCCCCGCCCGCTCGCTCCGCGCGAGCTCCAGCAGGCTATGTGGAGCCGCGTGTACGAAGACCGCATGAAGGATCAGCACCGCCAGACGAAGGGGCGGAAGCCGACCCCGAAAGTCATCGGCGGCCACAGGCCACCGCGCCAGCAGGATCAAGGTAGGAATCCAGCAGCGAAGACTCGTCAAGGATGGGAACTAGCAGCGGGGCACGCGATGATCAAGAGGCGGAAGGGCAGGGGGGGAGGCGACGAGGAGGTGAAACTTCAGAGGTTCACTTGTAGAGCAGGCTGGGGAGGTCAGGAGAATTAAGGTGGAGGAGGAAGAGGGGCCACAGCTTCCAGCACGCAAACTCTGATCACTGTGATTCCCATGTTCGCCCCTCCGCTTGCATTCCTGATCCGTCCTGATCCGTCCTGATCAATGTCCTCATCCTCCTGATCCGTCCTGATCCGCGTCCTCCTTCTCCTCCTGACCCGTGCCCATTTATCGCAATCCGTCCTGATCAGTGTCCTCATGGGCTTGCCTCCATTCTTACGCCGTGTGAGCTTAGCATGGGGTCATCGCTTTGTGCCAGCGAGGTTCTTGCTCTGCCGCCAGTTCCGCATCGGCTTCGCGCACCGCCAGCGGGTTAAGGCCCGCGACATCATGAGTGACGACATGGTCGGTGGGGATTGTCGCGCATGGAAGCGGCGGGCGTGCGTGCGTGTGCACGAGTGCGCGCGTGTGCGCGCGTGCGTGCGCGCGCATGGCTAGAGCAAGGGATTCGATGGCGATCTTAAGAGCACGGGCAAGGAGAGGAGGACGACCAGGGCGAGCAATGCGAGGGGGAGCGAGGAGGACAATGTATACGAGCAGGGAGGGCTCTCCGATTCTGGCCAGCTTTCTGGGGTCGAAGACTCTTTGTCGCAGATTTCGAGTCAGAACCGCTCCAGGTAGACACCCGTGCCTACTTTGAAAACAATGCAACTCAATTCAGAGTAGAGAGCGACCAATCCGTCGCAACACACCCCTCCTCGAGGAGAGGGCGGAGGAGGAAGAGGAGGGAATGGCACGGGAGAGGCCGGATCGGCAAGCGGCTCGAAGTGGGGAGAGGAGGAGCGGGAGGGGCCAGAGGATGAGGAGGAACAGGATGACCATCAGTGGTTTGGACCCGCACGCTTCGCTTGAATTCAGTGATATACACACTTCGCGTTGTCCTCCTGGCCTCGCCACCTAGTGAGTGACAACGCTCGGACTAACATGGGCGGCAGGTCTCGCTGGACGAAGAGATCGAAGAAGTGCCCGACTCTGACCCGATGGAGAAGATGCGCGAGGCCTTGGAGATCCCCCAGGAAGCTGCGGGGGGACTGCCATGGCGAGCACATTGAGGGGGGAAGGAGGAGGGCTATATGGCATGGGGGTGGGAAAGGTGACCAGGAGGAGCTAGGAGACGAGGGATAATTCCCCGAAGGGGCGGATGTAAAGGGGGTGATGGGGGATGATGGAGGATCAATTTCGAGTACGAGGAGGGCTCTGCTGCTTCGTGCGTGCGGATGGTTTAAATTTTCAGTTCAGTGGCAGTGCCGTGTCTCTGCTACTTCGCGGTCCTCGCTTCCTTCCCGAGGGTACGTTGTCGGCATCTTTCGGTTGTCCCGTTTCTGCCAGTGACCTTTGTCCTGCTGTTTGGTTGAGGGGGTAATGCGAGAGCGGGCGGGGTCAACGCACCAGCCTACAGATAAGATGGCATGCTTGTCCTGCGAACGGGGCCGAACCCAAGTCTCGTGGCCCCCGATCCCCTTGCTAATTATTGCGTTTGCCGCCCTCGCCACGGCTACGTCGTCCTTTGTGCCCCTTTCCTCTCGTCCTGCTCATTAGTTCCCTCGTCTCCCTCCCTACTATATATATATAAGTATGTATACTTGTGCATATATATATATATATATATATATATATATATATATATATTATCCTGAGGGGAGGACTGCGAGCCACTGCCGATCAAAGATGAGCAGTTCGACGCGGATCAGCCCATGAGCGCAGCTGATCTGTATGCGCAGGGTGCTGCCTGGGACGGCGCAGGTGCATCCTCTCTAGTTGCTCCACCCGACGACGGCGCTGCTGCAGGTGCATCCTCTCTAGTTGCTCCACCAGACGGCGCTGCTGCAGGTGCATCCTCGAGTGCTCCGCCCGACGGCGCTGCTGCAGGTGCATCCTCGAGTGCTCCACCCGACGGCGCTGGCGCAGGTGCATCCTCGAGTGCAGCCGCGCCAGCGCGGCAGATTGAGATGGCCTTCTGGGGGAGCCTGACTGGCGCCGCGGCCGCGCGGACCCCGAGGCGCCGCGGCGTGAAGCGCGGCCGCAAGATCAAGTCGAAGAAGAGCAAGTCCAGCGGGCACGGCACCAACGCGCTGATAGACGCCACCCCGCCAGGGGTGGCATCGAGCCCAGCGCCAACGGCCAAGGAGGCGGCCAAGAAGAAGTCCACGGCAGCAGGCGGACCCAAGGCAGCAGGTGGTGGACCCAAGGCAGAAGGTGGCGCACCCAAGGCAGCAGGTGGACCCAAGGCAGCAGGTGGTGGACCCAAGGCAGCAGGCGGACCCACGGCGGCAGGTGGACCCAAGGCAGCAGCAGGTGGACCCAAGGCGGCAGGTGGACCCAAGGCGGCAGGCGGACCCAAGGCGGCAGGCGGACCCAAGGCGACAGGTGGACCCAAGGCGGCAGGTGGACCCAAGGCAGCAGGTGCACCCAAGGCGGCAGGTGGACCCAAGGCAGGTGGACCCAAGGCGGCAGGTGGACCCAAGGCAGCTCCCACGAAGAGGCCTGCAGCTGCAGGACCAACGGCAGCTGCCAAGAAGGCTGCCATCAAGGATGATGAGGATGAGGATGGGGTCACCTTGTATATCGACGACGACGACGGGGGCCCTGCCGACGGCGGAGATGGCGGAGAGGAGATCGCGGCCGAGGAGCCCGAGGAGGAGAACGCAGATGAGGAGGACCCAGAGGGGGAGGTCCAGGAGTGCCCAGACACTGTCGTCGAGGACGACGCCGACGCCGATGAGCAGGTTGCGCACGTCGGGGCCTCGGCGCCGCCACCAGGTGCCTCCATGGTCGTCGTCGACGTGGCTGGGAAGTTCTGGGTGAAGGTGAGGCAGCGCCTCACAGAGGGGCCCACGACGCTGCAGTACAAGGACAGCGAGGATTGCACTTCGAAGTGGAGGCAGCTGGCCCAGGTCGCCCACGCCCAATGGACAGAGGCGATCATGCACAAGTACGGCCAGACGGACGGCCCGTCCATGAGCACCATCGTCATCGAGAAGATCAGGGAGAAGATCGTCGAGCAGGGCACGGTCGACAAGGGGCAGGTGAAGCCCATCAGGCAGGAGGTCGTGGATGGTCTCTGAGGCGGGGGGGGTGCCCACAGAGTGTGCGCCGCGACTTCGCATGGGGATGGTCGTGGCGGCGATGATGCGGTGATGGTGATGGTGGTGACACTGAACCTGACGATGGCGAGTGCTATGGATGGTGATGGTGGTGGTGATGATGATGATGCCGATGATGATGATAATGATGATGATGCTGGTGATGCTGATGATGGTGATGCTGATGCTGATGATGATGATGATGATGATGGCCACGATGATGGTGGTAATGATGATTGCGGTGACGATGGCGATGGCTGTGATGGTTACGGTGGCGACGACGACTTGCCCGAAGAGGAGGGCGAGGATATACGAGGAGACATGAGAAGGCACGAGGAGGCACGAGGAGGCACGAGGAATTACGACTAGGACGAACGAAGATCGAAGCACTACGGGGAAGAAGGCCAGCCGAGTGCACGGTAGGAGGAGCTCGGGAATAACCTAACAGCGGCGAGGGGAGGTGCAGCATATTCAGAACATCTTCTACACCACGCACTGGGTGTATTCTTATGTATGCTGTGAACGGGCTGCTTCATATTGCATCGGCGCCCTGGGGAGGGTGCATGTCAAGATGATGTTGGATGGAAGCGGGAGGGGGCGTCAGAGACGGAACATGCAAATGTTGATGTAGCGTCGCGGGCGTCGGGGAGAAGGGGATTCAGATCGAGGCGGGGGACGTTGCCATCTAAACTCTTGTTTTCCTGATCGCCTCTCCCCGAATGTCAGCGTCTGCAAGATTGGCAAGGGTAGCGTTTCAACTCCACTCCTGGTCATGCATAATGTATGGGGAGGTGATTTCGTTGTCTCGCTTAAGCAATCAACGCGATCGGTTTCCAGAATAGGGGAGGCGCAGCGCGCGCCTGATGACGGGCATCTTCCGCGCCGCGAGGGGAGCTGCCCGCGCTGACGGGAAGCGAGCTCGAGCGCCATGCAACATATGGGAGGGAGTGCCGAACAAACAACACACACGCCCGTACCCATAGGAGGGTCGGAGGGAGGAGGACTGGCTATGGGTACTCGAGGATCCCGTTCGAGCGGGGACCCCCCATTCGACAACACGCACACATAGCCCCCTCCGTCCTATGGGTATGGGTCCGTGTTGTTCGCTCGTCAGGGATAGGGGCACTGGCCCTATGGATGAAGTAAGTGGGTAGCGCTGCATAAGGTTTCTGAATCATTAAATGTCGCTTGTGTCCAGATGCACCTTGCGAGGGCGTTTCGTCGCTTGGACCGTTGCCCGCTGAATTTCACACGCGAATCGGCAGATGGCTGTTTCCGCGCAGGTCAGAATAATAGATACAGTCCGATGTCAGAACATGCATGTCAGATCGGAGGACGTCTTCGATGTGAACTGCTGGTGCGTGCCAGGGCACGTGCAGCCAGACGGATCGAGCTACAGCCTGGGCCCGCTAGCTCTCGCGAGCCCCCTTCGAGCCGAACCCCGCAACAGCAGGCGAAAAGGGACGCATCTGGAAGTGTGCACATGGGAGTTAGCACGACCACCCTGATCAGGGGGGAAGGAGAGGTCCCACGAGGAGAAGAATTAGATGATCATCGGATGCGGATTCAATTGATGAGGATAGGGGGCGAAACGCAGGATGGGCACGAACCCTACGAGGAGGAGGAGGACCGATATGCAGGAGGAAGGGGCGGATTCAGAGGAGGTAACGTGGCGCAACAACTTCGCTAAGTGAACGCAGCGTGCACGGAGGTTGGGTGCGCTGGCCGCGCGCGCGCGTGCACATATTTTAAATCTATATACACATACGTATGCAGATGACGCCTCACGGTCGCGGATAAGAGTGAGGGGGCGGCGGGGGCGTCTGCAGTCTGCGAGGCCCTGAAGACCCCCGCCACAGGCGCTTACTCTTGCAGGCGCCGGTTTTTTTTATTTGGAGCAACGTGGGTGGCGGGGTGGCTCGTGAGTGGTATGACGCCGAGCAACAACACCAACAACAATCAAACAAACAAACAAACAAGCAACCAACCAGCAAACAACTACACCACCATGAAACAACAACAACAACACCAACAACAACAAAACCAACAACAAAACCAACACCAACAGCACCACCAACAACAACAACGACTACGACGACGACGACGGCGTCGATGACGACGACGACCACAACGACTACGGTGATCCGCATCACGGGGCCCCACTTTAACCACGCACCCAAGGACAGTGACCGACCACAGGCCCCTCACTCTGTGTATATATGCAGATGCATTAATGCATCGCGTATGTATATATATAAGCAGCAGTGTGTACAGTTGTACAAAAATGTGTATATATGCGCATTTATCCAACGTCTACGCATACACAATACACTAGATCCATAATAAGTGCGCGACCGACACGTGCACATACACACTGAGCGTATACCGTGACAAATGCAGGCACCTTTAAGCACGCAGCCGCGTACCAAAGTTCATGTCCATGAGCACGTACCCATGCATCGCGCAAACAACAAGCAATCCCTCATTCGCGTATGTCCGCTTGGCACTGCGTCGTTGCTCTGCGGTCCTGAGCACCATACCACGCAACGGAACGAAACCTAAATGCTAGAGCGCGGTTCGCGTGTTCTGTCTTGCCGCGTGTGTCTGTGTGCGTGTATGTGTGCGTTGTGTGTATGTGCTGTGGGCGTGCGGTTGTGCGTGCGCGTGCGCGCGTGTCTGCGCGCGTCGTACTTGACGCGGCGCGCCACGCCCTGTCGCAACGCATAACGTGTGCATGTGCGTGTGCATGTGCATGTGCGTGTGCGTGTGCGCGGGCGCGCGTGCGCGTGCGTGCGTTCGTGCGCGTTGGCGCGCGCGCGCGCAACGCGCGCATGGGAGAGACCCCCCCCCCCCATTCGCCCAGGTGCACCTGGGCTTGCCCGCGGCGCCACGCGGACGACTTGACCCTGCTACGTTTTACTTACACTGCAGCAGCTTAAGCAGCCGCGTTGGGCACCAGCGCTGCGCCAGCGCGCAGCAGGGTCGCGGGCCGACTCGGGGCGCGCGCGGTGGCCACGGCGCTCGGGGGCCGCGTGCAAAGGACGGCGCGGGGGATTGCACATGGCGGTGCGGGGCTAGCCCGCACCGCCATGCACCGTCCACCGCCCCGTCCCGATACGCGAGCCACCGCGCCCGTGGCCCTCCGCGCGCGCCCCGCTGCCTCGGCGCGCACCCTGCTGAGCACCTGGCGCGTTGCGCGGCCAACCCGCAGGCGCGGGGGAGGGGCCCGCAGGGCGGGCGCGCTTCGAAAGGGGCAGAAAGGGGCTGCCCGCGCGCCACGCGCCGACCCGCGGGGCCAGCGAAGGCCACGTCGGGGCGGCGCAGAGGCGCGCGGGCGCCGCCGTCGACGCCCGCGCCAGCGCGCCCGCCCCGCTTGCCCCCACCCCCTGCGCAGCGTGGTGCTTCTGATGTTCTTAATGTTCTTAATGTTCTTAATGTTCTTGATGTTCTTAATGTTCTTTTCTTTTAATGTTCTTTTAATGTTCTTTTAATGTTCTTTTAATGTTCTTAATGTTCTTAATGTTCTTAATGTTCTTTTAATGTTCTTTTAAGGTTCTTTTAATGTTCTTTTAATGTTCTTGATGTTCTTGATGTTCTTAATGTTCTTAATGTTCTTAATGTTCTTAATGTTCTTAATGTTCTTTTAATGTTCTTTTAATGTTCTTTTGATGTTCTTAATGTTCTTAATGTTCTTGATGTTCTTAATGTTCTTTTAATGTTCTTTTAATGTTCTTTTGATGTTCTTGATGTTCTTGATGTTCTTGATGTTCTTGATGTTCTTATGTTCTTAATGTTCTTAATGTTCTTAATGTTCTTTTAATGTTCTTTTAATGTTCTTTTAATGTTCTTGATGTTCTTGATGTTCTTGATGTTCTTAATGTTCTTAATGTTCTTAATGTTCTTAATGTTCTTTTAATGTTCTTTTAATATTCTTTTAATGTTCTTGATGTTCTTGATGTTCTTGATGTTCTCGCACCCCTCCCCCGCCCCCGTCCCCCCGCGCCTTAAAGGGGGGGGGGCGGGGTGCCTGGCCCCCCCCCCGCGGGAGGCCTGGTGGCCCTCCGCGGCAGCCGCCCGATCGCGCTGGCTGCGCCGCGGCCAGCGGTGGGGCCGTTCCGCAGTCCGCGGAGGGGGGGTGGGGCTGGGGCGCGCGCAGGCCGCGATCGGTCCTCGAGGCAGGAGCGCCGCTCGCGGCTGGCGAGCAGGCGAAAAAGGGACGCGGCTCGCCGATCTGGATATTGCGTTCGGTAAATAAGTGTTGGTGTGTGCGTGCGCGCGTGGGTGCGCGCGCGCGGGTGCGCGTGCGTGTATAGCGCGCGTGATCGCGCGCGCGCCGCCACGCTTGCTTCGCCTCGCCGTTGCGCTCGAGGCCGCGACACCCTGTGTGCCATCTATATAGATATACATTTATACACGTGGCGATAGTTATCTGTACAGACGCATAGAGCTGCGGGCGCGCTGCGTGCGCCCGTGAGCCCATGCCTGTCCCGCGGGCGATCAAGCAGGCGAAAAGGGCGCGCGTCCAAACCGATCTGGATATTGCATTATAAGCGCGACGGGGCGCAGTGACGCGCACGCGCTCTATATAGGCTAGTGTGTACATATGTGGCGCGCACAAGCACGCATTAATACATTTGCACACGCGCACCCTTAAGGTGTCCGCGCGCGCTCTGTCGAAGCATGGGCACGCGCGCAGGCGCGCGCGACGTGGCACGCGTGGACCACGTGGCCACGGGCACATTTCATGCTGGGTCACGTTCATGAAGGGGGGGGGCTATATACTTGCATAGCACGCGGCCGATCTGGATATTGCTTGCCGTCCAGGTCGCTCCGTGCCTTGATCTCTGTATGGGTTGCAGCAGGTCAGATCGATTGAGCAGGCTGGTTGTTTACGTCGGCGTCTCGAGACCCGCGGGCGCTGGCCCCCAGCGCGCGGTCGGACGGGGGGAGGCGATGGCACCAAAGAAAAAGGCGGCGGCGGCGGCCCCCAAGACGGCGTAGGAGAAAGCAGCTGCCAAAAAGGCGAAAGCCTTGAAACGGAAAGAGAACAGCCAGCACGATAATGAGATGCAACGGATGCGGACAGCCCCGCCTGGCCTTTTGCAGAGATTCAGGGGTAGAGGCGTTTGGTCGCAAGCACATCCCTATCCCAGCTTCAGGGATATGAGTACCGAGGGGAAGGGATGGAGGAGGCTTCCGCATGGAGGTGGAGGGCCAGGAAGGTCGATGCCTATATGAAAGAGGGGGATGAGGAGGAGGAGGAGGAGAAGGAGGAGGAGGAGGAGGACGTACGAAGGAGAGCGTAAGGAGGAGGATGTACATGGAGGAGGGGGCACGGACGCATTGAAGATCGAAGCCGTTTGGAGTACACAGGAGGAATTCGCACGGAGGAGGACGTACGGAGGAAGACGCACGGGGATGAGGCGGAGACGCCCCGCCCTCCTGGCCCGCGCAGGAACCACCTCGCCACGGCCAAGCAATGTGTCAAAGATGAGTACAAACGCCTCTCGCGCAGCGAGCAGCACGACTGGCTCCGCAAGTGGCAGAAGTATGGTGGCTGGGGTGGGGGCCGCCTCTCCTCTCCCCTGGTGCTCGATCGGCGGGGGCGGCGGTCCCGAGGTGGGGCCAGGGCCCGAAGGACGGGGGATGCACGACGGGAAGGAAACATGAATATCTGGATAGAGTGACCCCACTCAACAGGGAAAAAAAAAAAGGAAGATGAGGAGGGGGGGGAGGAGAATACACGACGGGAAAGGGGCCCCGAATTCAACAGGGAAGAGAGGAAACGGAGGAGGAGGAGGATGAGGAGGAGGAGGACTTGAAGGAGGATCAGGACGACGAAGTGAGAAGAACATAGAAAATGGTTCACAGAGGTGGGAGGTGACTTCCGCTTCGCCGAGAGCCTCAAGATCGAGGCAGAAGAACGCCGAGTCGAGGAGTGCAGTACGGACCACTGGAAATCCTTCGACGCCCTCCTTCACCTCGAGGGATGGACCGAGGACAACCAGAACACCCCGTTCGGACAGAGGCCCGGCCTGCCCGTTGCGTTCAGGGAGGAGGACGTACAGTGGGAGGACGCACGGACGTACGGAGGATAAGGAACACGCACGGAGGATGAGGGCGCACGGAAGAGGAGAACGCACGGAGGACGCACGCAGGAAGAGAAGGAGATGGAGGAAGAGGACGCACGGACGTAGGCCTACCCTGTTCGCACAGCGATGCGGACCCGTGTATGCAGTCAAGGGAAACGTTGCATCATTGCCTCTTTGGCCATCTTCGGCCCATCCTCAAACCGCGTTCGATTGCCAACCCCGCTCGAAATGCCATCGGCATGGGCGTCCAAGACCCTTGTGTTATTACCGCGCATCGTTTGTTCCGCGCAGGGCTTGGCAGCGCGCCATCAACGTGAAGGAGCATTGCCTGAAAATGAAGAAGACGCAAACTCAGGTTCGCACGGGTGGTGGGTTGCACCGCGCTCTGCATAGCTCGATGGACCTCAGCTTTTATAGATCCAGCGCCAGGTGGGATCTCAAGTTTGTTGGAGCTTACCAGAAAGATGAGATGGGTAACCCATGGAAGGAGCGAAGGAGACATGGAGGTGAAAGGATCCAAGGGCACGGGAGGAGAGGGTGGCGAGGGAGGGGAGGGGAGAAGAAGATATGTTGAGGCAAAGGGAGGTCGATCGCCAGACGGGCGAGATCCACTTCCGCCGCGTGGAGATGTCGGCTTTGGATGTGAAGGCCTGGCGCTGGCAGCATTTGCGCCTGCAGCATGTGTGCTGCAAACCTACACTCCTCACCATATGGGCTCGCCTCCTCCCCTCACCCTGATTGTGTCCCTCTCCTCCCCCCTCCCCATCCCCTCCCCATGCACCCTGATTATGCATGCCCCTCTTCTCACGCCGCCTGCCCCCCCGGTTAACCCCCAGCAGAGGGGGGGAGGGGGTGAGGGCGCGGCCCCGAAGAGGCCAAGTCGCAGAGAATCGAGACGAGGATGAGCACAGGCGAGGTCCCCGTGGAGCAGGTGGCCAGCAAGAAAAGCAAGTACGACAAGAAGGTCAAAGGCGAGGCCGACTCCGAGAGCTCGCGCGAGTGCACGAGCTCGGAGAGCGATGAGGATTGAAGGGGTGTATGAGAGTAGTGCGTGATCGACCCTTTCGACCCCCCCCCCGTCCTCGCGCGGCCCCCCTTAAGTCCCAGTCAGGCCCTTCTCGTCGGACCGCCCGCCTCCCGCGCGCGTCGCCCTGCCAGGAGAAAGAGATCGCCCGGGGCACGTGCGCCGACGCTAGCCAGCACGGCGCCCTGCTCGGAGAGTGCTGCAAGATCCACGCGCTCCTCGCTGGCCTCGACGTGGGAAGGGGGGGTTAGATTTGGGCAGGCTCGAGCGTGATGTTCGAACTCGGCGGCAGATCGATGTCCCGACCGATCACCAGTACTCATCGACCTCGAATCGCTCCTCGATCCCCCTTCAGGCTCGCTATCCCCATCCATCACCCCGCTGCTTCCAGTCCTCAGCGTCTGCTGCGGGTGCGATGTTTATCCATATGCAGTGCGTCTTGGGCTTTATTGGACATGTCGCCGAAGGCCGAGGCGCACAACATATGGACAAATCATCTAGCCTCTGGTGGCCAGAGTGTTATCCATGCCCAGCGCGCCTCGGTCTTCTGGCGCAGGCCAGGGGCTCCAAGCTGCAGCTGACATGATCGAGTTTTGCGATATGGGGGTAGGGGAGGCGGACGCCATGAAGTGGTCGAAGCCTTTCGAGAGCCAGGTGAGCACGAGCGCGGAGACCCTCGACGGCCACAAGTACGCGCTCACTGAAGCGATCCAGGGGAAGTCAGCCCCCGCCCCCGCATACCGAATCAGAGGGGCCTTTGAGAGGAAGGAGGAG
>CAUYUJ010018045.1:102500-105000 GCA_963575745.1 Prorocentrum cordatum
TTCCTCGTGGGAATGATAGCGCTTGATATTATGCGCATATGCGACCTCGGGACGAGCCAGCGCCTCATTGCAGTTGTATTTTCGAAGCCTGTTCTGGGGAACTTTGCAAACAGTCAGGCCACGACGCAAGTCATGAGGTTCAGAGACAGTATTATGCATCTTAGACGGAGAATAAGGTCGCATTCTCTTTCAAACAATACATTTCCGGATCGTGGCCGTTCCAGAGTTGATCGACTAACGCTCAACATGAGTGGCTCGGGTGCGCGTGGGGATAAGATGGCCTTGCACGCAAAAGCTAATGAGACAAGGCACTTGGTGCCCCTTCTCCCGAGCATATGTTCGGAAAATGCCGGGCGTTTCAGAGAGGGTGCATCAATGGTGCCCCCATTGGCCTGCCAGGAGTTCGTGGGGTTTCAAAGGCTTGTAGATACCTCTCCGAGGTACTTGACTGCAGATCTTCAGCGCCAGGTGGAATCTCACGTGCTTAAGTTTTTGCAGTATTACAAAGCGCCGAGCGCGCGCATGGTGTTCAAGCATCACATTTGCTACCACATTATCAAGCGCTCTCGTTTATTAGGAAACCCACGCTTCCTTTGGACTTACCTGAGGGCGAGAAAAGAACCCTCGGCACGGTCGCCAAGAGCATCCACAAAGGAGGGACCTTCTACGCTTCACTGCTGGAGAAGTTGTTAGTTGTGCATATATATAATATATATATATATATATATATCTATATAATATAAGTGTGCGTGCTCGCGCGCGCCGCGCACGTGCGCGTCGCGTCGATCGCCGTCGCGCAGAGAGCGGGGGGGGGGGAGAGAAGGAGGGGGAGAGAGAGAGAGAGAGAGAGAGAGAGAGAGAGAGAGAGAGAGAGAGAGAGAGAGAGAGAGAGAGAAAGAAAAAAAGAAAGACAGAACAAACAAATAATAATAATAATAATAATAATAACGAGAACGCAGAACAGGAGAGAGGGGCTGGGCAGGAAGGGGGCACCGCGGCCGCCAGCGCAGTCGGGGGCCCCATCCAGGAGCCAGAGGTCCGAAGTGGCTGGGGGGCCGCCGACAGGGGGCACGACGCGGGTTCCCAGACTTCCATTTCGACAATGTATATATATATACATGTATAGAGATATGATATATGTGCACACATTAAAAACACATGTGTATATTTATATGTATAAGCATATGTGTGCTTATCCGTATACATATATATATATATATATATACACACATACATATACACGTGTAAATGTGCATATACATAATGCGGTCCCCATGGTCCCGAGGCCGTGGACCTATGCAGGCCCAGCAACCAAGTTATGTCCTTGTCCGCGGGGAGTAGCAGGAATCTGCCCAGGGGCCCGAGACGTCGAGCTGTCGGTCGGAGGTTTGGGAAATTAGCATTCCTCTTCCTCCCCCCCCTTTGGCAGGGGCGGCGCCCGAGAGTCGCCGATCGAACCCCTCCTCTCCTTCCCGTGGACGGAGGGCGCCGAAGCCGACCACGGGCGCCAGGGGCCAGCAGGGTTGCATGGTTTCTTCCTTCCTCCGCCTCATATTCGAACCTCCTCCCCTTCTTCCTCCTCCTCCTCCTGCTTCTCCTCCTCCCCCATCCTCCTCCTCGCCCTCCTCCCCCCCCGTGTTTCGCCGATGCCCTGCAGAGGCGCGCCGCCGTTCGAACCGACCCCCCCCCCTCTCTTCTCGACGCCTTGAGCAGCCTCGATCCAGCTCGAGTTTTGGAGAAGACGGCAGGGCGCGGGGTGGGTGGGGGGGCGCCCTTCCGGAATGGATGGAGCTCCGCAGTTCCAGAAGAAGTCCCGCCCTGAGGGCCGAAAGGCATGAGATCGACCGGCCAATCGATCTTGTCGACTGGTCTCGATCGCTCGATCGATCGAGCGATCGATGGGTCGATCGACCGATCGATCCACGCCTTTCGGGCGGGTTGCGGCGCCGTCAATCTCACCCAGGCCGCCCCGTCGATGCGAGTGCGGGACGCGGCAAACTATTCGATAGAGGGCCGACGCTGTACGACGTCAGATGTCCGCAACAGTATTCTATAGAGGGCCGACGCCGTTAACATCGCGACGTCAGATGTCCGCCGCAGTATTATGTAGAGGGCCGACGCTGCAATGCGACGTCAGATGTCCGCCGCAGAATTCTATGGAGAGCAGATGTCCTTCGTCGTGTTCAGACGCCTGATTGATTCCCCCCTGCTCATCTAGATCTCAATCATGATGCGCGCATGTTGCGCGGACGCACACACGCGCGCACTCGCGCACTCAGGGGCGCAGGCACATGCACTCGCAAACTCAGGCACACACGCACGCACGATCGCCGAGTACTTCGTTGACGTGCGAGCCTGGATCCAAGTGGGAAAACCGAGTGGGCTCGGTTTCGAGGGTTTGTTTTTGCCCCCATTTCCTCCCCACTCGGCCTCGACCCCAGTGACTTCTCCGGGGGCCCCCGCGACAGCCCCCCCTCAGCCCCCCCCCTTCATCCGCCTC
>CAUYUJ010018045.1:110000-157500 GCA_963575745.1 Prorocentrum cordatum
GCACCAGGGAAATGACCACAACCACTGCTTCTTTTTCGGCCGGCTGGAAGGCGGCGCAAACAAGAAGCAGTGGCTGTGGTCATTCTCCTGTCCAGCACTGTTCGGGTGTCCATTACCGTGGCATCCACAAGGCCAGTGGCACCTTGAGCAACACCCGAGCCGCCGGCTCTTCTCTCCCCGTGGTGCCGAGGACCAGCGCTCGTTCGAGGGCTTCCGCCTGGGCCCGAGTGAGTGCCGCCGCAGAGCGGCGCCGTGAGCAGCCGGCGCCTCTCAGAGGTCTGGGCCGCGCTCGGCGCGCGCCTCCCACCGGCAGCAGCCGCAGCAGCGAGGGCATCGTTTGCTGCGGCTGCCGTGGCTCCTCGCCCTCCCACCCTCCCCTCTGCCCTCGTTTTCCGGCGGCGAGCGAGGGGGGGAGCGCGAGAGGGAGAAGGCCTTCTCAGAAGGCGGCGGGGCTTCTCAGAAGCCCTCCGGCTGTCTGAGAAGTGTTCTACGTCTCCGGGGAAGGCTTGCAAAGCTTCTAAGAGGGCTGGGGGACTTCCGAGCCTTCTGAGAAGGCCCGCCCCCTCCCACTTCCCCCCGGGCTGGCCGTCGAGTTTTGGAGCCGCTTCCGCTCCGCCAGTCAGTTCACTGTGCCATGCCGTACGTCGCATGCCACCGTCTTTCAAGAATTCTTTAACAGAGGCTCGGCTTCATGGCGGCGCCGTGCCGTAAGTGCACAGCCTCGATGAGTCGTGGAGGCGTGCCTTGAGATGCATCGACGTATAGTTTGAGCGGCATCTTGCGTACAGTAGACCCGCATGGGAAGGATGGGCATCCTTGCCTCCTCGGCCCATTCTTGGCCACTTTTGTTGGCTGCGCCCCGCTCGAAAAGTTTCGAACTGGTCTTCCAAGGCCCTTGCATCCTTATCGCGCATCCTTATGATACGGGTTGACTGTGCTCTCTAAGCTTTTGTGGCGTGGGACGCCAGAGAGCTTCGGTGCCGGCTCTCGAATTCGTCTGTTTCCATCGTGCTCTCTCCTCCCTCTCCCAGTTTCGGCAGGATCGGCTTGGCGCATAATGTCGGAGGAGAGCCAGTTGAGACAACGGCGTCTCTCCCGCCCAGATTTCAACCCGCTCGAAATGGGCCCCCCGGACTCCTCATGGGGCCCATCCTGACCAACTGCGCCCTCGAGGGCACGAAGTTATTCGCGCTTCGCGGTTCGGCTCCGATTCCTCCTCTTCCTCCTCTTCTCCCCTGGGAGGCGGCGCGAGAGCGCGAAGTCATTCGCACTTCGCGCTTCGCGCAACGCGAAGCGCGAAGCTGGGAGCCTTGGTTTTCCCAAGCGGACCCCCGCGGCGGAGGCCGCCTGGAGGCCCAGAGGTCGGGCGAAGAGAACTATGCACATGCACTGATCCTGGCAAGGCCCATCCTTGACCCAGGATCGGTGCATATGCCGTCCTGGCCAAGGTAGGAGGGCGTATGCACCGATCCTGGGCTCAGGATGGGCCTGGCCAGAATCGGTGCATGTGCATAGTTCTCTTCCCTCTAAGAGGGGACGAACACGTCCTGCGGAGGGCCGACGCTGCAGCCGTGCGGCCCTCCCCCCTGCGCGCCGGCGCAGAGGTGGCGCCGGCCGGCAGCCTCTCCCTGCGCGCCGGCCGCCCAGGGCGCCAGAGCGGCAGCAGGCCGTCCCGGCACCGTGGCGGCCTCCTCCTCCCCCCTCCCTTTCCTCCTCCTCCTCCTCCTCCTCCTCCTCCTCCTCCTCCTCCTCCTCCTCCTCCTCCTCCTCCTCCTCCTCCTCCTCCTCCTCCTCCTCCTCCTCCTCCTCCTGGACTAAGCGCCAGGACCCCCCTCGCGGACCCGGCCTTCAACTCGTCTTTTTTCTAGCCCGGGTGGGGGCGCCATTTGGCCCACTCGCTGTACTCGGGGGCGGCAAAGAGGGGGGTGGTGACCAGGGGGGGTGGATCTCATGGCGGGGGCCACGATCTTTCCCCAGATTTCACGGCGCCTCTTCTGATTTCGTTGCGTCCCTGGCCCCACCGTGCCGGCATGGAGGCGAGGGGTCCTGGAGGAAAGGTGGCCCTCTGAAGTTTGTCACGGTCTGCAGGCTCTTGGGGCCCCACCAGGGCCCACGGTGCCG
Organism: Prorocentrum cordatum; assembly: GCA_963575745.1. Classification (NCBI taxonomy): domain Eukaryota; class Dinophyceae; order Prorocentrales; family Prorocentraceae; genus Prorocentrum; species Prorocentrum cordatum. Next base: position 112,122 of record CAUYUJ010018045.1, read on the forward strand.
TCATCAAAATCAGGTCGGGCTGAGGAAGTTGGGTGCGCGGGTGGTACAACAGGGGCCGAACTTGTTTCCATCAGAGCCCTCCTCCCCCAGGCGGAGACAGCGGCAGAAAATCCAGTGAAACAGCACAGCACCTCCGAGCAGGGGCGACAGAGCGTCAACGGCACCGTGCTGCAGATCAGTCCGATCCAGGACCTGGGCTCGCCCCTGCCAGGTTTTGGGTTCGGTGTATGGTCGTCGGAGGCGGCCAAGAGGGGGGTGAAGATTAGGGGGGGGATATCATGGCGTGGGCCATGATATTTCCTCAGATGTTATGGCGCCTCCTCTTACTTCCTTCATTGCGTCCCTGGCCCCCCCTTGGGCCGCGCACGTGCCGCCAGCCATGATTTGCACCCCCCCTCCTGAACGCCCTCCAATTGGCCGCCCCCGAGGTTGGCGTCCCCCTCTTGCTACACCAGTCTGGTCCTGATTCTACCAGGCGTCTTGTCGAGGGCGTTCGCAGAAAGAGCGCTTCGAGCATCTCTCTTTCTGGCGCTCCCGCCTTTTGCACGCACGCGATGGAGGAGGGAGGGAGGATGGGGAGGAGAGGAGGTAGCAGCAGGAGGAGGAGGGGGGAAACATGACAGAGAGGAAGAAGGCCGAGGAGGATGAAGAGGGAAGGATGGCGAGGAGGGGATGGGCCGCGACGCCTTCGTGGTGGCGACCCAGGCTTGCCCCGGAGGCGAGAGGCGGGGCAAGGAGGTCGAGGCCTGGCGCGAGGAGAGCCCGCCAGCCGACGGGGTTCGATCGAGCACGCACTCAGCGCAGGGAGGACTCGGCACGAGCTCACCCCATCCAGTACACTTGACATGAGACTTTTCACCGTCCACCAGACCACCCCAACCTAACCCGAAGGCCCCGATTTGCCCTCCATTTCCAGTGGGGTGGGGATCGGGGTCGGGGTTTGTGGCTGACCGTCTGAGCCTCTCTCTTTGTGCTTCTCCTTCGGTAGCGTGCGATCTGCCTCCTTGTCCTTGTGTCTTTCCTCGCTCCTCCTCCCTCCTCCCTTTGCCCTCGCTCTTCTTCCTTCCCGCTCCCCTCTCTCCGCCGTCTTCTCCCTCCTCGCCTCTCTCCCCTCTTTTGTTTTTCCTCATCCAATCGCTCCCCCGTTTCCCCCTCTGTGCCCGAGCACCGTACGACCGAGAGTGTCAGGCCTGTGTCATCTGCGGTGCGCCCTCCTGCGGACTCATCCGTCAGCGATGCTCCGCACCGCCTGCATGAGCACCGGCCTCGCGGCGGCCTCGGCCTTCGTGGGCCCCGCGCCCAGCGGGGGCGTCGTGAGCAGCGCCGCGACTGGTCAGCGCTTCTTGGCGCCGGAGGCGGCATCGCCCGAGCAGCCTGCTGGCCTCGGCGCCAGCGGCGTTCTCGCGGCGGCCGGCGCGTGCGCCGTCGCGGCCGGCGCCGCAGCGCGCGCCGAGCGCCGCCGCCCCCGTGCGCGGGCGGTGGTCGCTTGTCGCGCCGAGGAGCCCGACACCGAGGCCTTCGCGAAGCAGGTGGCAGCCAGTGCCGCTGCCACGATGGTCGCCGTCAGCGCCGCGGCGGCACCTGCGTCTGCCTACCCGATCTTCGCGCAGCAGAACTACCCGAACCCCCGGGAGGCAACCGGCAAGATCGCCTGCGCCAATTGCCACCTCCAGGGCAAGTACATCGAAGTCAAAATGCCCCACGAGGTCCTCCCCGACACGATCTTTAAGACCCTCATCGAGCTCCCTCTCAAATACGAGAAGAGGGTCCAGCCGATCGCCGACGGCTCCAAGGCCAGTCTGAACGCTGGCGCGATCGCGATCATGCCCGAGGGCTGGAAGCTGGCGCCGAAGGACCGGCTGCCCAAGGCGCTGAAGAAGCAGATGAAGGGGCTCGCCTGGTCGCCATACAGCAAGGACAAGCCCAACATCGTCGTCGCGGGGCCGGTGCCCGGGAAGATCTACGAGACGATGGTGCTCCCCATCCTCGCCCCCGACCCCAACAAGACCCCCGAGATCGTGTTCAACAAGTACGAGTTCTATTTCGGAGGCAACCGGGGGCGCGGGCAGGTCTACCCGGAGGGCAACCTCAGCAACGTCAACATGTACACCGCGGCGGCTGAGGGCACCGTGACCGAGATCGTCCCAGGCGAGAAGGTGGTCATCACGAAGGCGGACGGCACGGTGGTGGACTCGCTCATTGGCAAGGGGGCCACGGTCGTGGTCGAGGTCGGCGAGAGCGTGAAGAAGGACGAGCAGATCACCACGAACCCCAACGTGGGCGGCTTCGGTCAGGAAGACAAAGAGGTCACGCTGCAGGACATGAACCGCGTGTATGCGTACTGCGGCCTCTCCATCTCGATCTTCCTGGCGCAGCTGGTGTTCGTGCTCAAGAAGAAGCAGTTCGAGAAGGTGCAGCTTGCGGAGGGCTTCTGAGCACCAGCGCATGCGCCGCCCCTCCTCATCTCCTTGCCTGCGTTTGACTTCTTTCAGCTGCGGTTCCTCGCCATTTCCATGACCCTCATCCCTCTATCCCTTTCTCTCTCCCCTCTGCTGAATCCCCCCTGCCGTTCCCCCCTCCTCCACCTCCCTCGCTCCCTCCCTCCTGCTCCCCTCCCTGCCCTTCCTTACCTTTCTCTGCTCCTCGTCCCTCGTCGTTGTCGTCGTCGTCCCCCTGCGCCTCAGCATCCTCCAGATCCTCCTACTCCACCACCTCCTCCACCTCCCGCGCACCCTGCCCCGCACAGGCTGCAGCTCCCTCTCTCTCGACGGACTGGCCTCGTCGTCCAGCCTCTTTCTGGGCGACGAGGTTCAGGTTGATCTGGCGTTGATTCAATCGCTTCGCTCACTCCGCCGGCCCGTATTGCATGATCGCTACTGCTTCGTCGCGGGCTCGGGGCCATTTCGGCGCCGCCGGAAGGAGGAAGATGAGGATGGGGAGGGGGAGGGGAGGAGGAGAAGATGATGAGAAGGAACGGAGGAGGATGAAGATAAATATGAGGAGGAGGAGGAGGAAGAGAAAAGGGCGGAGGAGGAAGCCTCTCGATGGCATCTTGCGGCGCTCTTGGGGCCAAACAGGGCCGTCGTCCAGATGCTTCTTTGGGAGGCCCTGCGGTCTGTGAGAGGCCGCTCGTGGGCGCCTGGGAGACATTTTTGAATCCTTGTAGGGCCTCTTTTGAGCCTCCTTGGAGCCTCCTGGGGTCTCTTGGGGGCCTCTTGGCGGCATCATGGGCCATCTTGGGGGCCTCCCGGGGCCTCCTGGGGCCCTCTTGGGGCGGAAGGCTTGAGGTTTCGGTTCGTGGTCCCCATCTTGGGCCCCTCTTGGGGCCGTCTTGGGGCTCTCTTGGGCCGTCTTGGGCGTCTCTTGGGCCGTATCGGGGCCCGTTTGGGCTCTCTGGGGGCCTTCTTGGGGGCCTCTTGAGCCGTCTTCGTGCGCTCTTGGGGGCCTCTTGGGCCGTCTTGGAGCATCGGAAAGCCGAAAATGCGACAAGGCCAAAATCCTTCCAAAACCATAGTAAAATTGCTGATTTTGGCCTCTCGGGGCGCTCTTGTGAGGCCTCTTGGAGGCCACTTGGAGCGTTTTGGCGGCTTCTTGGGCCGTCTTGGGATCATCTTCGGCGTCTTGGAGCGTCCTTTGGGCGTCTCGGGGGCCTCTTGGGCCGTCTTGGGGGCCTCTTGGGGCCCTCTTGGCGCGCTCTGGGGGGCCTGAGGGGCCGTACCCAGGAGGAAAACCATCTCTGAGTAGACCTTCCCGGGACCTTCCCGGGACCTTCCCGGGCTGCGGTCGGGGTACTTTTCGCCGGGGGACCCCCAGGGGCGGCCCCGCGCGCGCGAACTAGAAATATTGTTAAGTAGTTACCGGAGTTCTTAGCACGCCTCTGGCCCGTTGGGCCGGCGAATTCTTGCGGCGGCCGGATTTTTAGTCCGCACAGGGCACCTATGCACCATCGCGTCACCATTGGTGTCTTGGCCAGTGTCATCCTGGGCCCCAGGCGTACATTCCTTCCCAGGCCTTGGCCAGGCGGGCGTGCACACCAAGCCAGGGCCTAGGCTGGCCATGGCCAGGCATGGTAGTGGTGTACAGGTGTCCTCTGCGCATTTAGTACCCGGCGATTTTCTGATCCCCGCGTGAACCGTGTCTAGCGAGTTGCTAGCCGATGTCAACACGAGCCTCCTGCTCCTGCTGCTGCTGCTGCTGCTACCCCCCTTCCCTCAGACCCAGGGTTGGTGAACAAAAGCAATCAGGGTGCGACCTCACCTAGGGTTCTTCTTACAAGTGCAATGCGGCATATCAAAATGCACAGCATCTCAACGCAACTCAATGCAACGCAGCGGAATGCTGTACAAATCATGTGTGCCAGTGTGGTCCCCAAAGAGTTGGTTCTGACATTCTCGGTCTAGGAAATGTGCGGCACCACGTGACCATATGCGTATGGTGCAAACTATGTATTGCGGCATTATGATTCAACGTATTCAATGCTATATATATATATATATATATATATTGTAATGGCCTTCGGACAGTGCCGCCGATCCGGGTCGCTTGGGGTGCCCCCCAGATTGGGCGGCGACTCTTCGCCGACAGACACGCACGCGCACGCTCGCAGACATTGCGCGCACACACACGCACACACACACACGCACACATACACACACCACACAAACAGACATACACACACCACACCCACACACGCACGCCATTTTCGCAGGCACATACACACGCATATGCTGGCAACACACACACACATACACACTACGCGCACCGCACAAACACACACAGTAGTTTCAACGGGCGGGAAGCATCACGCCCCCAACCATGGAGGAAATCGGATGCACCGCATGTTGGTTGCATCAGGACGGGAAATTTGACCCTGGCAACATGGGGCCGAGCACGTCGGGCCGCGGGATCTTGCTGTCGGGGCGCTTGGCGAGGAGGGCAGAAAAGGCAAGGATGATAAGCAATCTCGCTTTCTTTGACCCCGAAAAGGTTCGGCGGCCTTCACATCTTTGAGCCCAGCGTGGGAACAGTTGGACACATGGTGGCGTGTCGTTTTCAACATCTAGTTGTCGCACGGTTGCGCCTTTGCACCAGCACTGAGCTACATGTATGGAAGGCCGGTGGTTCTCAACACCTGGCTCTTGCCTGAGATTTCTTAACGTTTCATGGTCTGGGGATTTGCATCAGTTATGCGGATGGAAGGTGCCTTCGTGCTCTCCTCCATCCCCATCATCCTGCACCGTGGCTCGAGCTACGACCGAGGGTGTCAGGCCTGTGTCATCTGCGGTGCGCCCTCCTGCGGACTCATCCGTCAGCGATGCTCCGCACCGCCTGCATGAGCACCGGCCTCGCGGCGGCCTCGGCCTTTGTGGGCCCCGCGCCCAGCGGGGGCGTCGTGAGCAGCGCCGCGACTGGTCAGCGCTTCCTGGCGCCGGAGGCGGCATCGCCCGAGCAGCCTGCTGGCCTCGGCGCCAGCGGCGTTCTCGCGGCGGCCGGCGCGTGCGCCGTCGCGGCCGGCGCCGCGGCGCGCGCCGAGCGCCGCCGCCCCCGTGCGCGGGCGGTGGTCGCCTGTCGCGCCGGGGGGGCCGACACCGAGGCCATCGCGAAGCAGGTGGCAGCCAGTGCCGCTGCCACAATGGTCGCCGTCAGCGCCGCGGCGGCGCCTGCGGCTGCCTACCCGATCTTCGCGCAGCAGAACTACCCGAACCCCCGGGAGGCAACCGGCAAGATCGCCTGCGCCAATTGCCATCTCCAGGGCAAGTACATCGAAGTCAAGATGCCCCACGAGGTCCTCCCCGACACGATCTTCAAGACCCTCATCGAGCTCCCTCTCAAATACGAGAAGAGGGTTCAGCCGATCGCCGACGGCTCCAAGGCCAGTCTGAACGCTGGCGCGATCGCGATCATGCCCGAGGGCTGGAAGCTGGCGCCGAAGGACCGGCTGCCCAAGGCGCTGAAGAAGCAGATGAAGGGGCTCGCCTGGTCGCCATACAGCAAGGACAAGCCCAACATCGTCGTCGCGGGGCCGGTGCCCGGGAAGATCTACGAGACGATGGTGCTCCCCATCCTCGCCCCCGACCCCAACAAGACCCCCGAGATCGTGTTCAACAAGTACGAGTTCTATTTCGGAGGCAACCGGGGGCGCGGGCAGGTCTACCCGGAGGGCAACCTCAGCAACGTCAACATGTACACCGCGGCGGCTGAGGGCACCGTGACCGAGATCGTCCCGGGCGAGAAGGTGGTCATCACGAAGGCGGACGGCACGGTGGTGGACTCGCTCATTGGCAAGGGGGCCACGGTCGTGGTCGAGGTCGGCGAGAGCGTGAAGAAGGACGAGCAGATCACCACGAACCCCAACGTGGGCGGCTTCGGTCAGGAAGACAAAGAGGTCACGCTGCAGGACATGAACCGCGTGTATGCGTACTGCGGCCTCTCCATCTCGATCTTCCTGGCGCAGCTGGTGTTCGTGCTCAAGAAGAAGCAGTTCGAGAAGGTGCAGCTTGCGGAGGGCTTCTGAGCAGCACCCTCTCTGAGAGGGCACCTTTTCTCTCCTTCCTGCCTCCCTCCTTCACTCCCTTCTGTCCTCCCTGCCGTTCATCCCCTTCATCCCTTGCTCTCAACTTCGTTTCCTCGCCACTTCCATCACCTTGACCCCTCGGAGTCCCTTTCTTTCTCCCCTCTGCACGATCCCTCCCCCTGCATTCTCACCCCCCCCTGCTCTCCCTCCTCCCCTTCCCCTCCTCCCCTTCCCTCCCTCGCTCCCTCCCTCCTGCTCCCCTCCTCCCTGCCCTTCCTCACCTATCTCTGCTCCTCGCCCCCTGTCGCCGTCGCCGCCGTCCCCCTCCTCCTGCTTCTCCTCCCGATCCTCCCAGCCCTCCGTGATTATCCTCCTCGTCATCCCCCTCAGCGCAAGCTGCAGCTCTTGCTGCCCGGTCTGTTTTCGCCGCCAGTCTCTTGACGGCCGAGGAGGGGCCAGGTTCATTTGGTTTTCCTTCCGGGTTTTTAGTCCGCACAGGGCACCTGTGCACCACCGAGTCGGCACCGGCGCCTGGTCAGGGCCATCTTGGGCCCGGGGAGCACCAGCCCTTCTTGGTCTTGGTCAGGCGGGCGCGCACACCAAGCCAGGGCCCAAGGTAGCCTTTGCCAGCCATGGTGGTGGTATACAGGTGTCCTCTGCACATTCAGTAATTGGCGATTTTCTGATTCCTGCGAGAGCCCTGTCTGGAGAGTCGCTCGCTGACGGCAACACGAGCCTCTTCCTCCTCCTCCTCGTGCTGCTGTTCCGCCCCCTTCCCTCAGACCTGGTGTGTGTGTGTGAACAAAACAAAACGGGACGCGTCCCCACTTAGGGGTCTTTTTGCCAATGCAACGCGACATGTTTCAACGCACAGCATTGCAACGCAATGCAAGGCAGTGCAGCAACGTGCAGAACAAATCATGTGTGCCAGCGTGGACCCCCCAAAGTGGGCTATTCCCGAAATGTTGTCCCTGTTGCTTCATACGTGTAGGGTGCTGCCTACGACGTGCAGAACATTGAAGATCTGATGCAGTCGGTATGTTTATGTGTATATGTGTATTCCCCGAACGGTGCTTGCCCTTAGAGGTTCTTGCTTCTGTTACGTCAGGAACCGGATGGGTGTGTCGGGTTTTCGCCACGCTGCCGCCCGTGCTGCTTCGTGGGGTGCCGCCTTGTGGGCGCCTCGGGAGTGTACCACGCTTGGGATTGTTCATGGTTGCGTCGCGTTGCCGCCCGTGCCGCCTCGTGGGCGCCCCGCGCGATTGGGGGTATAGTATGTTTTCTCGACGTTGCCGCTCATGCCGCCTCGTGGGCGCTCCTTGCGCTGGGGGGTATGTTGGGTGTTCGCCACGTTGCGTGGGCGCCTCGTGGGCGCCACGTGCTCTAAGCTTACACGGCATAGCTGTCACCGCACAGGTCAGATCATATAGCTGACACCGGACACATGTACCTATACAGATACACGTAGATATATACATATATATATATATATATTTATATATATATATATATGTATTACAGCTTACAGCACAGCGCACGCCGCTTGCAGCAGTGCGCAACATAGCTTGCAGACACGACATAGCTTGCACCCCATAGCGTCCACCATCAGCTCACACCGCCTAGCCTACACGTCATACTTTTTCCACGCAGCTTCCCCAGCACAGCTTGCACCACACAGCGTACGCCGCATAGCACCCGCCCGTACCGCCTCGTGGGCGCTTCGTGGGCGCCCCGTGCGCTGGGGGCGTATGCAGAGGCTTCGTCACGTTGCCGGCCGTGCCGCCTCGGTCGGGGCGTCCCCTGCGCTGGAGCGAGCATGCCGAGGTTGCGCCGCCACATCGCCGTCCGTGCCAACTCGTGGGCGCCCCGTGCGCTGGGCGAGTACGCCGAGGACTCGCCACATTTTGCCGTTGCCGCCCTGTGCCACCTCATTCGCGCCTCGCGGGAGCCCCGCGCGCCGGGCGGGTCTCCCGAGGCTGCGCCACGTTGCCGCTCATGCCGCTTCGTGGGCGCCCTGTGCTCTGAGCTTGCACGACGTAGCTTTCACCATGTAGCTTGCACCACGTAGAGTGCACGGCATAGCTCACACAACGTAGCTTACCTTACATCACGTCCCACATCAAATCACCTAGTTTGCTCCCCGTAGCTTTCACCTCCAGTTCGCATCACATAGCTTCCACGACATAGCTAACACATAGCTTACACTGCAGAGTTTTCACCGCCATAGCCCGCACCAAATAGCTTACCCGACACAACGTCCACCATACAGCTTACACTATATTGCCTTCATCTCCACAGTGCAATACCAGACTCTTTGGGGTCCGCACTGGCGAACCTATAAATAAATATATATATATATATATATACACACATACATATATCGGAGCAGGGCCCGGGGGCGGCCCGGGGCGCTGCCTGTAATCTCCATGGGGGGTGCAGGGCGCCCCCGGGAGCGTCCGAAGCGTCCCGGAGGGCCCCTGGGACCGCCAGGAACAGTTCGAGACCGCCCAAGACGGCCCGCGAGCGATCCAAGACGCGCATAGATAGCCTCAGGAATGGCCAGGAAGGTTCGAAGACGTTCCAAGAGAGCTCCATGAGGCCCCGAAGGCATCCCAAGAGGCCTCCCAAGAGAGCGCCGACAAGCCAACATCGTTGATTTTTATTGTTTTTTTGAGGTGTTGGGCCTTCTCGCTTTTTCGGGGTTCCGACGCTCCCAGACCGTCCAACAGTCTCCCAAAACCGCTCCAAGACGGCCGAAGAGGCCCCCAAGACCGCCCCAAGACGGCCCAAGAGACCCCCAAAAGCGTCCGAAGATTGCCCAGGAGAGCCCCAAGATGGCCCAGGAGCCGCCCAAGACGGTTCCAGGAGAGCCCCGACAGGGCTTCAAGACTGCCTAAGCGAGCCCAGCGGGCCCCAAGAGGGCCCCGCGAGGCCCCAAGAGGCCCCAAAGAGGCCCCCAAGAGTGACCCTGAGCGCGCCCCAAGACGCCTCCAGGAGAGCCCAACAGGCCCCCAAGAGGCCCACTGGAGGCCCTCAGGAGATCATCCCCATCATGTTCCCGGAAGGCGGTCCGGGAACATGATTCCGCGCCTTGGAGGAGTATTCTGCGCCTTCCGAGGCGCCTTGGACGACGTACGATATATATATATATATATATATATATATATGTATATTTGTGTGTGTATGTGTATGTGTATGTGTATCTGTATGTGCATGTGTATGTGCATGTGCATGTGCATGTGCATGTGCATGTGTATGTGTATGTGTATGTGTATGTGTATGTGTATGTGTATGTGTATGTGTATGTGTATGTATGTATGTATGTATGTATCTATATATACATAAATATACGTATGTATGCAAGCATGCATGCATGTCTTTCTGTCTGTCTGTCTGTCTGCCTGCCTGCCTGTCTGTATGTATGTCTGTATGTATATATATATATATATATATATATATATATATAGATGTCGGGGTACGGGGCCGGGGGCCTCTGGCCAGCTGCCTCGACTCGCCATGGGGGCCCCCCCCGGCCATTTTTTGGCACCCCTCACGAGGATCGTGGCCCCCTCGCCGAAAATTCCTGCCCTCAGTCTCCGAAGAGGCCACAAGAGGCCACAAGTGGTCTCCTGAGGGCCCCAAGAGAGCCCCAAGAGGGCCCCTGAGGGCCTCAAAAGGCAAACATCGGCACAGTTCCTTTGTACAACGTAAATTTTCAGCATGCTCACTGGCTTCGTCTTCACAGTGCCCTAGACGCCCCGGCGGAGCCCCAAGGCCCCAAGACAGCCCAAGAGAGACCCACCAAGAGGGCTCCAGACAGCCCAACAGGTTCGGCCTGTGGGGCTCACCGAACCCCCCGAGACGGCCCAAGAGGCCCCAAAGCCCAAAGCCCGTCCAGGAGGCTCCCAAGACGGCCGCAGGGAGGCCCAAGAGGGCCTCGATCGAAAGCATGTTCCCGGAAGCCTCTCCGGGAACATGATTTCTGGGTTCCGAGGACGCCCAAGAGGCCCACAAGACAGCCTCAGCGAGGCCCCAGAGGGCCCGAGATGGCTTGAAGATGGCCGATGAGGGCCCAAAGAGGGCCTTCAAGAGGCAAGAATCTGCCCATTTCCTTCGTAAAACGTACATTTTCAGCATACTTGCTGGCTTCGTCTTCGCAGTGCCCCAGACGCCCCCGAGGAGCCCCAAGACAGCCTAAGAGAGACCCAGACGGCCCAAAAGTGTCGGCCTCTGGGGCTGACCGAACCCCCCGAGACGGCCCAAGAGGCCCCGAAGCCGGCCCAGGAGGCCCCCAAGACGGCCTCAGGGAGGCCCAAGAGGGCCCCGTTCGAAATCATGTTCCCGGAAGCCTCTCCGGGAACATGGTTTCCGGGCTCTCAGCGCTCCCTACTGGGCCCCAGGACAGCTTCAGCGAGGCTCCAGAGGGCCCGAGATGGCTTGAAGATGGCCGATGAGGGCCCCAAGAGGGCCTTCAAGAGGCAAACATCAGCCCGTCCCCTTAGTAAAACGTACGGACTCGGCGCGAGACAACTGGCGACCGCAGTTACCGTCCCTTCGTGCTGGGCGCGTGCGAACCTGGCGTTCAGTTTGGACGGAACGTGTCGGGTCTGTTGCCAATCGGGGCTGCGCCAGGTTAGGCCACCCCCAAGGTCAGGTTCGGGAATGGGTCGTAGCAACACGACGACGACGACGACGACGGCACGCCCCAACAGGCTCCCCAAGACGCCCCAAACCCATGCTCCCAGAAGGCCTTCTGGTAACCCGATTCATACGGCCTCCGCCCCCCTACACAACCGTTTTCCTCGAAGGCCTTTCGGAATGCAGATTGGTATGCGTGGACTGTGGTCCACTACTTCAGTGGAGCAGTTAATTCGTCAAGGCCTGGGGCCTGCTAGAACCTGAGCGCGCGCGAAGCGCGCGCGATGGTTCTAGTATATATATATATATATATGCACATATACATAAACATGTATATACACATGCATCTACACCTATATATACATAAAGATATACACATTTACACCTACACATATATGTATGAAAGGGCGCGCTCGCAGCAGACTTCTCACTCAAAGGGGGGGCGCAGCTTGAAGCTGCTCCCCCCCCCTCCTTGGAAAAGAGGGGGGGCTTCGAAGCACCCCCCCCCTGCTCTTGTTTGGATTTTGCAGCTGGCGGGTCCCTGGTTAAGGGGGGAGGGCTTGGAAGCTACCCCCTCTTCCTTCATTTTCGGGGTTCGAGATAAGCCTGGGCTCCCCTTTCAAAAGGGGGGCGTGGTTTCCGAAGCTACCGCCCCCCTCTCCCCTCCTTCTGTTGGCTTTTCCAGCTGGAGGCCCCTGGCTGAAGGGGGGGCTTCGAAGCTACTGTTCTTCTTTGGTTTTCGGCGCGTCGTAGGTTTCCGGCGTACTTGTGGTTTTCGGATTCTTTTTGGTTTTCGGCGCCTTTCTGGTTTTTGGCCGCCCCTTTGGCCTTTGGCGCCCCTTTGGTTTTCGGCGCCCCTTTCCTTGTCGGCGCTCTTTGGGTTTTCGACGCCTTGTGGCTTTCGGCGCCCTTTTTGATTTTCGGCGCCCTGTCGTCTTCGTATCTTCCGTTGTTTTCGGCGCCCCGCTCGTTTTCGGCGCACTTTGGTTTTCTGCGCGCCTTTCTTGTTTTTTGCGCACCCTTTTTGGTTTTCGACGCCCTCTTGGGTTCCGGCGCCCCTCTGGCTTTCGGTGTCCTTGTGGTTTCGGCGCCTTTTCATTTTTTTTCGGCGTCCTTTCAGTTTTCGGCGTCCTTTTAGCTTTCGGAGTTCTTTTTAGTTTTCGACGCCTTGTGGTCTTCGGCGCTCCTTTAGTTTTTGGCGCTCTTCGGCTTTCGGTACGCCTTTGGTTTTCGGCGCCATGTTGGATTTCGACGCCCTTTTAAAGGTTATCGGCGCCTCTTCTTAGTTTTTTGGGCGCCGTTGTGGTTATCGGCTCCCCTTTGATTTTCGGCGCTCCTGTGGTTTTCGGCGCGTTTTTGGTTTTCAGCGCTTTTCGGTTTTCGGCGCCCCTTTCGTTTTCGGCGCTCCTTTTGGTTTTCGGCGCCCTTTCTGATTTTCGGCGCCTTGTCCGTCTTCGTAACGTCTGTTGTTCTTGGCGCCCCTTTCGTTGTCGGCGCCCTTTCGGTTGTCGGCGTCCCATTGGTTTACGCTCTTCTGGTTTTCGGCGCATCGTTGGTTTTCGGCGCCCCTTTCGTTTTCGGCGCTCCTTTTGTTTTTCGGCGCCCCATTGGGTGTTCGGCGACCCGTTGGTTTCCGGCGCCCTGGTGGTGTTCGGCGTTCTTTGATTTTCGGTGTCCAATACGGATTTCGGCGCCTTTTGTATTTCCGGCGCGTCTTTGGTTTTTGGATCAATGTTTTGTGTTCGGCGCTTTTTGGTATTCGTCCTCCTTTTGGTTTTCGGCACCCCTTTGGTTTTCGGCGCCCCTTTGGTTTTCGGCGACCTTTCGGTCTTCGGCGTTCCTTTGGTTCTTGGCGCTCCTTTGGTTGTCTCCCCTTCGGTTTTCGGCGCTCCTTTGGTTTTCGGCGCCGTTTTGGTTTTCGGTGCCCTTTTGGTGTTCGGTGCCCCTTTGGTTTTTGGCACCGTTTTGTTTTACGGTGCCCTTTTAGTGCTTGGTGACCCTTTGGTTGTCGGCGCCATTTTCCAAAGGGCGCCAACAACCAAAGCGGTTGTCTGGGGTCAGAGACGGGGGTCGTTTATAGGAATGGCCCCAGAAAGGGGAAATGGAGGGCGACTAAAACGGAAATTTGCTGTCGTTTTGGTGTGAGGGTATTTTGGGGTCATATATGTTTTTGAACGGTTTGAGCTTGGGCTTTTGTAACTCGGTGATGTTCAGCCACACAGCCACAATCAGACCTGCTAAACGATCCAGGAATTTAAACATCGGAGCTTCGCTCTCCCCCTGGTCTGCCCCCTCTCCCCCTCTCTCCATAGCCTGTCTTCGGCTCAGAACGGGCGGAGCACCGCATGCTCTCCCCAGGTTCCGCTGCGGTGCTTCCTGCCTTGAGCTTGGCGCTGTTCGCGGGGCTAGGGTGGCGTCTGTCTCCTCCGCCTCTGGTGCCCGAGGCGCTGCCTGTGTCTCCAGCGTGGCTCGACGAGGTCTCGGAGGCCTGTGAGGCGGCCTCCTCCGCCGCCCTGTGCGCCGAGTCGGCCGCGCGGGCGGCGCTCGACGTGGCAGCCTCGCCGCCGCCCCCGCCGCCCCCGCCGGCGGCCTGCGAGCCCTGCGTGTGCCCGGAGCAGCAGGGGGACGACGAGCTGTGGGCGCTGGTGGTGCACGTGCTCGTGGGTCTCCTCACGCCAGCGTGGCTCTGGCTGACGGATCGTTGCTGCAGCCGCCCCAATCGCCCGGGTCTCCGACAGCATGCTGGGCCGCCGCGGGCGCCGGGCACCCCTGCCCCCTTTGTCCGCGGGGGAGGCGTGGTGCGCTGATCTGCCCTGCGGGGCACGCGCTAAGGAGAGCTAGCTCGGCGACCTCGTGGATCACGAGCGGGTCGTCGTGTGGCCGTCGAGGCGCGAGGAGGACGGGGAGGTGGTCGGCTCGCACCTGTACTGGGTGCTCTCGCCGGACGGGGACCTGTGGGAGGAGCTCCTCTCGGGAGCCTCCCCGGCCGACGGCCCCTCCGGCAGTGAGCGCCTGGTAGCCGGCGCCGCTCCGCCCGCTGGAGACCGCAAGCTCTACGGCTTCAGAGAGAGGCTCACGCTGAATCGGCTGGTGGAGCTGGCGGAAGAGTGCAGGGCTGCGATGGAGGCTCGTGGGCAGACGCTCGCGGAGGCGCCGGCCAGTATTGAGCTCCCGTCGGACGTCCTGCTGGACATCAGCGAGGTGTTCCCGTGGGCCCCCCCGCCTCGCGCGCCCGCCCTGCCGGCGCACCCTCTCGCGGGCGGCGGCGCGGGCGACGCCCTTGCCGCGGCCCCTGCCGGGGCGCCCGCGCCCCCGCCAGAGGGTCACGTGTGGGCCTTGGCGGAGCCCGCGCCTGGGCTGCCGATTGGCTCCATCGTGGACGCCACGACGGAGACCCCGATTGGGGTGGGGATCGACGCCCTCTGGCACCGGCGCGGCCGGGCATGGCGAGTGGAGCAGATGCCTGAAGCGGAGGTGGCCGACTGGACGTCACGGCGCGTGGAGAAGCTGCGCCGCCTCCTGGAGATGGTGCCGCCGGCCGCTGCTCCTGGTGATGGGCCCCTGGCCCTCGGTGCCGGACCTGCTCCAGGCGGGGAGGTACCACCGCCAGGGCCAGGCGACCGCCACGCGGGGGCCGACGCCGGCGATGGAGGCCCGAGTCCAGAGGAGCGCAGTGGCGACGACACGAGAACCCTCTGGGTCGAGTGGGACGAGCAGGGGGAGCGGTTCAAGGAGTTCAGGAAGGCCATCAACGAGTCGGTGAGCCACGACTGGGGGCATCAGCGGCTCGAGGGGGGCCTGACGTGCCTCCACACGTGCAAGATGATGTACCGCACGTCGGGCCCCCCGCGAGCGTGGCTCGAGAAGTTCCTGAGAGAGAGAGAGAGAGAGAGAGAGAGAGAGAGAGAGAGAGAGAGAGAGAGAGAGAGAGAGAGAGAGAGAGAGAGAGAGAGAGAGGGAGAGAGAAAGAGAGAGAGAGAGAGAGAGAATATCGCGCCCACCGACCGGGTGGCCCACGAGCTGCGGCCCCTGACGGAGGCGCTTGAGGAGGCCGGCTGCTTCGACCAGCTGAACCTAGGCGGCCTCGCCTGCCTCGAGGTCGTCGCCCGCCGGCTCAACGCCATCGTGGATGCCTACAAGCGCGGCGGGGCCCCGTCGTTCGCCAACGCCAAGTACCTAACGCCGCTCGGCGAGGCGGACGAGCTGCCGGCACCGGCCTCGAGGCAGCGCGTCTCCCGCCGCGCCGAGGAGGACTGGGAGGTAGAGCAGTCCATGAAGAAGGCGGAGGCCGTGGACTCCCGCATCACGTCGGGCGCCGCGGCCAGGGGGGCCACCAGCAGCGGCGGCGCCGCGGGGGCCGGCGGAGGGGATGCCAAAGGGCGGGGACGTGGCCGCGGCCGCGGTCGCACGCCAGGGCCCCCCCCGCCGGTCCAGTCATGACCAAGACGGGTCAGCCGGGGGATTGGGCCCCCCCCGGCTGGGAGCAGGACCAGGCCCGCGCCTCTCCGTTGCCGCCGTCCGAATTTGAGAGAGACCTGTTCCCGGTGCCGCTGATGCAAGTGCCATGCGTTCTGGCCCGCGGGCGCAGGTCTCAGCATAAGGCACGCGCGCGGCTACATGAGGTGGAATTGGTGAACCGCGCTTTGGCCAGCCTGAACTGGATGTCGTCGACACCGCAGCCAGGCGCCTCGACCCTGGCCAAGCATGCAGCCCTTCAGCAGTATCTGTGGTGCGAGGCTCATCGGCGCCAGGCCGCAGCCCCCCCGGCGCTGCCGAAGGCGGAGGCAGCCCTCAGAGAGCTGCTCCGGAGGGCAGTCCGTGTACGAGATGGACGTCGCCCCGAGGAACCTCGTGCCCAGCAAGGTCTCGCTTCCCGAGAGCGCGCTGGAGTGCCGCTTCCTCGAGGACATTGCGAGCCCCGGCTGCCGTTCTTTTCTGGAGGGGGATCAGAAGCGAATGAGGTTGGAGCCCGAGGCGGTCGACTTCGACAGCATGCCGCGGGTCTACATGGACCCTGTGCTGAAGAGGAATTCTAAATGCTACCGCGCTTTCGTGCGGGATCTCGCTAGACGTGGACTTCTTGGAGTGACTTCGAGGCCCGCCGAGTCGGTGGGCGTCGTCTTCGCGGCCAAGTCGAGCGGCGCTCTGCGGCTGATCATCGACGCGAGGCGCAGCAACGGCCACTTCAGAGCGCCGCCATCCGCGCGGCTTCTGAGCAGCGATGGGGCTCGGGCGCATCGAGGTGGAGTTGCCGTCCGGGGCCCACCCCTCCCCCGAGGAGGGCCGTCGCTTGCTGAACGCCTTCACCGTGTGCGTGACCACGACCGACGTCAAGGACTGCTTCTACAGGATGCGGATCCACGAGGACCTCGGCCGGTACTTCTGCTTGCCAGCCGCCCCTTGGCACGTGCTCGAGGGGCTGCCGGTTGCCGGCCTCCCCGCCGAGGCGGCTTCGGACGCGATGGTGTACCCCTGCCTGGGGGCCCTGCCGATGGGCTTCGCGTGGATCTTGCACCTGGCCCAGGCCGCCAACGAGGACAGGGTCTGCCGGAGTGTCAGCCTCCAGGAGGCCGCGCCGGCTGGCCGCGAGCAGCCCCTGATGCAGGACCAGGCGGAGGCTTGTGCACTTCGCGCCTCGGCTCGAGGCGAGGGCGGGGCCCGCGTCTACGTCGACAATTTGGGCGCTGTTAGCGGCGACGTCGCCCTCAGCGACAGGATGGTGTCCGAGTGGAGCGACTTGTTTGAGCCGGTCGGGCTGGCCCCCCACATGTCGAAGTCCCACGACAGCTGGGGGGGGGCCCTCGGCACGGAGCTCGACGGGAGGCACCTCCGGTCGACCATGACGTCGGCCCGCTTCTGGAAGCTGGAGCGCGGCCTGACGGGGCTGTTGTCTCGGAGCCGCTGCAGCGGCCGAGCCCTTGAACAAGTGATCGGGCTCTGTGCCTTCTGTGGATTGGCGGCTCGTGAGTCCCTCTCGATTTTTCACGCGGCGTATAAATACTCACCCGTTACGAAAGTTATTCATCTTGAGCACTGACGACTAGGGCGTCTCCGAGTGCCCCCCCCTCCCCCCCGTAGACTCCTAGCACGGCAGTCTTCGGCCTGGCTTGGCGGGAGAGATTTCTGGGGTTCTCCCTGGTAGCATTAATAGTATATAACCAATTCAGGATAAAATCTCTTCCCCGTAAATTCACAAGAGAGAAATCACTCCCGGTCACTTCCAGGCAACTCTGAATCTCTCCCCGTGTGAAACCACAGGGAAGAATCACTCCCATACCACGTCTCACCACAGCGCCCACACATGTCAATTTTAGCCAAGATGAATTAACTTTCTTAACGGGGATGTATATTTCGACTCAGTATCTAGTAGTAGGCCCCCTATGGCCCGAAGTGGTCGAGGAGCTCCGGGCCTTCAGGGGGGCCCTTCTGCTGTTGGGTCGTGATTGGTGGATCCCTTGGAACCCGTGTGTTTTGGAGACCGACGCTAGCCTGGCGGGCTGGGCGATGGCTCAAAGCTTCTGGGACCCCTCGCAGGTGGCCCACGTGGGCCGCGTCTGCGAGCGAGCTCGGTTTAAACGCGTTGGCCCCCACTCGGCTCGGGAATCCGCACTCACCTCCGCCCACCTCTTCCGTGATGGAGACGGCGAGAGGAGAAGCAGTATTGTCGGGGATGAGTGTCGCCTTGACGACTGGGAGGTCGTGGCGGATTTTCCTGGGGTCCGCTGGCAGCTCCTCCGCGCCTCTGCATGGAAGACGGCTCGAAAGGGTGTCTGGGCTTTAGAGGAGGGCATCTTAGTGCTGGAAGCCCGGGCCCTAGCGAAGGCTATGCGTAGGCTCGCTCGAACCAGGCACGGCGCATGCATCAGGCAGCTCTTCTTGTGCGATAACATGGCCGTTGTTCTCGCCTTCGCCCGTTCAAGGAGTCACGACTTAAAGTTGCTAGTCCAGATACGCCGCTTCAATGCGTGCGCCCTGGCCTTCGGCATCGCCCCGTACTTCAGGCGGATCCCCTAGGAATTGAACCAGAGCGATGCCGGGAGCCGTGATCATTCCGAAGTCTCGTCTAAATTATTAACAGATGCCCTGAATCAGCAGGTTTTGCACGCTGTTTCAGCCACCGCGTCTCCCTTCCGTAGCCGTTTTGGCCCTAGCGATGTTTCAGCTCGCCTCGCCGGCATCCCTAAGGAGTCTCGTGTCCTAGATGCGGGCTCGTGTGCTGCGGCCCCCGCGGCCGCCTGCGGCGGCGGGCCCTCAGGCGCCGTCTCGGACCCCCCCGAGGCCGGGCGCGGTGCCTGCCGCGTGCCCGAAGGCGCTGCCGGCGGCGAAGGCGAGGGCGAGAACGCTGGAGAAGCTGGGCCCGCCCCCGCCGAGAGTGAGGAGCGTCCGGGCCCGCCTGGAGACCAGCTCTGCGATGCCGCCGCTGCCTGCCTCGCCGACGCTCGCCGACCTCGCGCCCGAGGTCTCCGCCGGCGCAGGCGCGGCGGAAGGCGAGGGCGAGCTCGACACGAGCGGTTCCGACAGTGTCGTGAATCAGGCGAGCGCGGCTCCGCGGAGGTCCCGCGTCCTCCAGGACTCCCGGCGCCGACGGAGAGCGGCGCTCTACGCGGACCTGATCATGCAGAGCAATTTGGAGGGGAGTACACTGCTGGAGCGCCTGGCGGTGACTCGCCGCACGAGGGGCCGCTACGCCGAGTATCTCGATCGCTTTTACTTGCACGCAGGCCTGGCGGACGAGAAGCTGGCGCAGGCCAAGGACGAGAACGTGGACTGCCTCCTCTGCGACTACTTCACCGCGATGCACCTTGTGGGCGAGCAGAGCAGTCTCGGGGGCCAGACCGGGGCCGCGCTGCTGGGCAGGCACCCGGCCTTCGGCCGTCGGGGGGGTCGGTCCCTGCCGCGCACCTGGCGGGCGCTGAAGGCCTGGAGGCGGCTGGCGCCGTCTCGCACCTGCCGGGCTTTGCCCCTCGCAGTCTGGGCGGCCGTGATGTGGCGCCTGGTGGACAAAGGGCTGGCGCTCATGGCCCTGTTCCTGGCGGTCGGCCTCTCGGCTTATTCGAGGCCCTCTTCCCTCCTGGCCGCTCGGAAGTGCGACCTGGCGCCTCCGTCTCGCGCGGCGGTGGACAGCTGGAGCCTCCACGCACGCCCGGATGAGGAAGGCAGGCCGAGCAAAACGAACCGCTACGACGAGGGCTGCCTGCTGGACTCGAGCTACCTGCGAGGTCTGGGCCCTCTCTTATCCTCTCTTCGCCCATCTGCGAGCTGCCGGGGGGACAGAGAAGCTGTGGCCGTTCAACTATCTGGAGCTCTCGGAGGCCGTGTCACTGGCCGCCGCCGCCGAGGTCGGCGCTGGGAAGATAATTTTGTACCAGCTACGCCATTCGGGCGCCGGCGTCGACGTGGGTCGGCGCGCGCGGACGTTCGAGGAAGTCCGACGCTGCGGATGCTGGGCCCAGGCGCGGAGCATGCACCGGCACGAGCACAGCAGCCGTCTCAGCGCCGAGTACGAGCGTTACCCGCCAGACCAGAGGCGGCTGCGCGAGTCCTGCGAAGCTCACCTCATGCAGATCATGCTGGGCCTTGCACATCCCGTCCGTTTCCGTCAGGAGATGTTGGCCTGGCAGGCCCGCGCTCCAAGCTGAGACACACGTACCGTGGTAGTAGGAGCAAGAACCTTGCGTCTCAAGGTTTCGCCCTGAAAGGGCAGTACATAGCCGTAGCTGGGACAAGGCCCACGATGCAGTTTGGCAGGACCTCACTGACCCTCGAGTCCTTGCCCCAATCCGGCGCGAGGCTCGGCGCGGCCGCATCCTGGCGGCCGCGCTTGCCCCCTCGTGCCAGACCTTCTCGATCGCACGCGACCGCACCTCGATGATTCGCTCTTCAGAGAGTCCCTGGGGTTTGCCCAGGCCGCTGCTGAGCAAAGCAGATGCGGAGAAGGTTCACGAAGGCAATCGTGTCGCCAAAGCTGCCATAGGTCTTCTTGCCGTCTTTCAGCAGCTCTCAAGGTTCCTGCCTTTCTTGAGCACCCGCTTACTTCTCGGCTGTGGCACACACGCGAAATCCAACCCCTGGCCTTTCTTCCCGGGGTTTACCTTGTAGAACTAGATCAATGTCAGTTTGGAGCCCCATGCAAGAAGCCGACTAGACTGATGTTTGGCCATGTAGTAGAGGACGATCTCAGAGACTCTGTAGGAAATGGCGTGGCCGGAATGGAAGATGCTCGCTCACGGGACTCCCTCATTTTCAGCTTGAAGGCAGTGCCCTCACTCGTCCAGCTGCCGCTTATCCGCCAAAGCTCGCGCACTGTATGGGACGGGCCCTCACGGCCTCCAGTAATGCTGCGTTCGGGTATAACAAATGCCCCCACCCCGCCCAACCCTAGTGAACTCCCGAATTCGGGAAACTCGGGGAGGAGTGAGAAAGCGCGCTAACTTTAACCTCTGGCCAAGACGTTTCGAGGCTTTCGTCAGAATCGTGCCCCTGCTGCATGGAAAAAGAGTTGCTCTGTATGTTCTTGAACGGTTTGAGCTTGGGCTTTTGCAATTCGGTGATGTACAGCCACGCAGCCACAATCAGACCTGCTAAACGATCCAGGAGTTTAAACATCGAAACTTCGCTCTCCCCCTGGTCTGCCCCCCCCCCCCCTCTCTCCATAGCTTGTCTTCGGCTCCCACCCTCTCCCTGGGAGGAGTGAGAGAGCGTGCTAACTTTAACCCGTGGCCAAGACGTTTCGAGGCTTTCGTCAGAATCGTGCCCCTGCTGCATGGAAAAAGAGTTGCTCTGTTTTTGTTTTGAATTATGTTTGGGTCAAGCTGTGGCTCCAGATCCCCGGCTTTTGGGAAGCATTTGAAAGCGTCGTTTGCTTTACATTATTGCATATACGTCGGTCTTCGAAGTGGGTTGTCCGATGGGTTAGGCGTCGTTTTAGGCTTCGATCTGTGCCCCGGAGCGTCGGTGCTCGGCCTAGGTCTTGCTGCTGTGTCTTGCGATGCACGTCGGTCTGCGGCCTCAGTATTAGTCTTCGGCCTCTGTCTTGCAGTGCCGTCGGTCTGCGGCCTCGGCTTACATGGTAAAACGTCCCAAATCGACCTCGGCTTTTCCACGGGGGTGGCTTTCTTGATTTCCTGAGTTCTGCGTGCACCATCGCTCGCCGACAGCGCGGTTCCCCGCGGCCCCCACGATGCGTGGCACGTTTTAAGGTGTCCAACAACGGCCTTTTTACCGCAGAGCACAACGGGCACGCGCTTGTCTGTATGAGTTCTGTTTCATACCGCGCAACGCGAGGTATGCAAACACAAACATAGTTTAACACAGTTTCGATATCACGCTCTGTTCGCGCGGAGGCTCGCGTTGCACAACCAAGGGACGTGGGCGAGCTTTCTGAAGATAGGACCGCGCGCACGTTGCCGAGAGTGTTTCGCATTGCGTCCAGATGCCGGAAGCAAGTCCCGCCACCGCGCCAGTCCAGCACTGTGGATGGCGACTGTTCGAACGATGATGACGCTGATGATGACGACGAGGCTGGTTATGATGATGGCGACGAGGACGACGATGGTGATGGTGATGGTGATGTGGAGAAGGAAAAAGGAAGGTTGTCACATGTGACGCCTGTCCACTCCGTATCTTGAAGAGCATTCATCGAGTTCACGCAGTCTTGGGGGCCTCTTGCGGCTTTCCTGGATTGTTTGGGGTTCCTATTGGGCCGTCTTGGGTCTCTCTTTCGGCCTTCGCGGGGGCGCCCTGGGGGCGTCTGTGTCTGTCGGGTGTCGGGGGCCCCTCTCAGACCGTCTTGGATCCATTCGGCGGTCCTCGTTGGCTGTCTTGGGGATCTCGGGGCCGTCCGGCGCCGTCTAGGGACCTGTTGCGGTTTTGTCGAGGCCGTTTTGGAGGTTTCTTGGCTAATTTAGGGGGCCGTTTGGGCCGTCATGGGGCAGCGATGGAGGCTTCCTTGGCCGTCTCCAGCTGACAGCAGCCCACTTTAACCCCGAATCAATGAAGCGCCGTTTCAAAATCAGGGAGCGTCGTCCCTGGGGTCTTGCGGGAGTCCCCTCGGGGCCCTCTTGAGTCGTCCTGGGACGTATTGGGGGCTTCTCTGAACCATCTTGATTTCGTCTTCGGCCTCCACGGGGCCATATTGGTTCGTCTTGGATCCATCTTTGGCCGCCTAAGAAAGAACCCGAGGCCATCTCGCCGGCCGCGGTGGCCTTCCTGGGCTGCCTGGGAAGACTTGGAGAGCCTCAGGGAGTGAACGCGGTCGCCCAGGGACCTTTGGGCGGAGGGGCGGCGCGCGGGAAAGCATGCGACGAGACGGGCGGGCTCCGCGGGCGAATGGAGGGACCCCGCCAGACAGCACCTGGCATTCTAACGCTCACTTATCGCGGCGGCGCTGGGCCGTCTGGCGCACGCGAGCGCGGCGGAGGCGGCCTCGGCGCCGCAGCGCGCGCGCGCCGGCGCAAAGGGCGCTCGCGTTAGATTTTCCGCGCGGGCGACGGCCTGGCACCTCCGCGCGCGTAAAGCGCAGCGCAAGCGGCCTTCCGTCGGGCGAGCCTCTGAGGCCGCCAGCGCGTCATGGCCGAGCCTCGCCCGCCACGCGCTGTCGCGGTCTCGCGCGAGGGAGGCGATTGCGCGGTCAACCTGGGGCTGTCGACGGGCGGTTGGGTTGACAATCCAGGTCGATCAGCGCGCGGTCGGGCGGTCAACCCAGGTGGTCAATCCGGTCGGTCAACGCGCGACGTGGCGGTCAACGCGCGGTTGGGCGGTCAACCGCGGCGGTCAATTCGGTCGGCCAACGCGCAGCGGGGCGGTCAACGCGCGGCTGGGCGGTCAAGTCGGTCGATCAATTCATCAACGCGCGCGTCGGCCGATCAACTCGGCCGACCAACTGGGCCGACCAATTCGGCAACGCGCGCGCGCGCCTAACTCGGCCGACCAACTTGGCCGATCATTTCGGCCGATCGACTCGGCCGACGAACTCGGCTGAACAACTCGGCCGATCAACTCGGCCGATCAATTTGGACGACCAGTTCGGCTGATCAACTTGGCCGATGAAAAAGCCGATCGACTTGGTTAACTCAACTGGGGCGGTCAACTCGGGGGGGGTCAACTCGGGCGGTCGATTCGTGCGCGGGCGCCCGCGCGCGCCGCGGGTGTTTGGGCGCGCCCGCTCACGCACGCCACGCGCGCGGGCGCGCCCGCCCGCGCTCGCGGTGGGTGCCGGAACATTTTCATTCAGAGCTGCCCAGACCAATGCGTTTTGCATGGCCCGGAGTTTCCCGGGCCTGTTCAGTTTCGGGCGACGCAGAATCGCCCAGGCGCTCGAAGCCTCGGTCGATCCAGAGCCTCCCAGACCTTGGCGCTTCGGTCGATCCAGAGCCTGCCAGACCCTTGCACTGGGACCCTCTGGTTGTTGGATTTCATGCAAATCGCTCGGCTGGCGCCGAGACGCCCCGCGTCCTGACGACGCGTTTCTGTGCGTCGATGGCATGGGCCCGAGAAAGCTGGAAGTTGTCGTTGTGGCCACACTTGGGCATACAGCGGCACCCGTGGCTCATCTGCGACTAGAACCTAATCGCGCGTGTAACGCGCGCGTGGTTTTAGTATGTATGTACGCATGCATGCATGTAGCTACGTTTGTATGTACGCATGTATGGTTGTACGATGGCACGTATGTGTATGCATGTATGTATGCATGTATGTATGTATGTATGTATGTATGTATGTATGTATGTATGTATATGTGTATATATGCACGTATATATATACACATACGTACATACATACATACGTACATACATACATACATACATGCATACACACACGTACATACATACATACATACATACATACATACATACATACATACATACACACATACATACATACATACATACATACATACACACATACATTCATACATACATATACATCGGTATATATATATATATATATATATATATATAACCCGGTGCACGAGACCGGGGCGCCCGGGACCGCGACCTCGGGTGCGCATGGGGGGTCAAGGGCTCTTGGGGCGCTCCCGTGACGCCCCTGGAGGCGCCAGACCGCCCAAGAGAGGCCGAGGACGCTCCCAGAAGTCCCCGGGGAGCCTCCAAAAACCTCCCCAGGAAAGTTTAGATGGCCCCAACGTGGCCAAAGATGGGCCCAAGACGGCAAACAGACCGCCCTATAGATTTTGAAACGGCCCCAACAGAGCTCCGAGAGGCGTCCCACGATGGCCTGACGAGGCCAAAATCGTTGATTCTCATTGGTTTTGTCGATGTTTGTTGCTTTCTCGCTTTTCCAGCTTTCCGACGCTCCAAAACGGCCCTGGAGGTTCCCACGGAAACCCCAAGACGGCCCAACAGGACCCCAATGGAGCCTCATGACAGCCCAAGAGAGCCTCTAGAAGGCGCAGGAGGCCCCCCCGCGGGCCCCAAGACGGCCCAAGAGCCGCCCAAGACGGCCCAAAAGGCCCCCAAAACGGGGAGATCCGAGTGGACTTTTCGGGCCGTCGGCCCCAAGAAGCTCCCAAGAGCCCCAAGGGGCGCCCAGGAGGCCCCCAAGCAGCCCCAGAGGCCTCCAAAAAACCACCCAGAGAGCTTCGAGAGGCGTTCCGAGATGGCCTCGAGGCTAACATCGTTGATTGTCATTGGTTTTTCCCAACCCTCCTGCGTTGGATTCTCGTTTTGAATAGAGCACTGCTCGCGCGAACCTTCCTTCCCACCCCTCCCGTCCCTCTCTTCCCCCCTGCCTTTGACCTCGCCATCCCTGGGGGGGCTGCGATCTGCGAAACTTTCGCCACTTTCGAGGGCTGCTGGGGAGGCCAGCAGAGAGGGTACCCACCGCGGACCCAAACGGGACCTCGCCGTCCCTGGGGGGCTGCGATCTGTGAAACTGTCGCCACTTTCGAGGGCTGCTGAGGGGCCCAGCACAGTGGGTACTCACCGCAGACTCAAATTAGACCTCGCCATCCCTGGGGGCTGCGATCTGTGAAACTGTCGCCACTTTCGAGGGCTGCTGAGGGGCACAGCACAGTGGGTACTCACCGCAGACTCAGATTAGACCTCGCCATCCCTGGGGGGCTGCGATCTGTGAAACTGTCGCCACTTTCGAGGGCTGCTGGGGAGGCCAGCAGAGAGGGTACCCACCGCGGACCCAAACGGGACCTCGCCATCCTTGGGGGGCTGCGATCTGTGAAACTGTCGCCACTTTCGAGGGCTGCTGAGGGGCACACAGCACAGTGGGCATTCACCGCAGACTCAGATTAGACCTTGCCATCCCTGGGGGGCTGCGATCTGCGAAACTGTCGCCACTTTCGAGGGCTGCTGAGGGGCACAGCACAGTGGGCTTCCCGCACGTTTTTCTCTTGCTCTTCGTTCCCGACTCCCCATGTCCTCTTCGAGCCTGTAGTTGTCGCCCCTCATTCTTGTATGGTTCTCCTGCGCATCATGCCATAGGCGCGTGTCCCAAGTAGCTTACATATCAAACACTGGATCCTGCAATTTGATTGTCCATGCAAGTTTCGGCCAACTCCTCGTTTCCCATGGTACAAATGGGTTGGGTACGTCACAGGGTAATTTTATGTTGTTTGCTTTCTCGCTTTTCCAGCTTTCCGACGCTCCAAGACGGCCCTGGAGGCCCCCAAGGGAGCCCCAAGACAGCCCAAGAGGACCCCAAGGGAGCCCCATGACGGCCCAAGAGAGCCCCAAGACAGCCCAGGGACCCCCAAGCGCGCCCCAAGACGGCCCAAGAGCCGCCCAAGACGGCCCAAGAGGCCCCCAAGACGGGGAGGACCCGAATGGACTGTGCGGGCCCTCGGCCCCAAAAAGCCCCCAGGAGCCCCAAGAGGCGCCCAGGAGGCCCCCAAGCAGCCCCACAGGCCTCCAAGAACGCCCCCAGAGAACTCCGAGAAGCGATCCGAGATGGCCTCACGAGGCCAAAATCGTTGCTTTTCATTGGTTTTTACAATGTTTTTAGCTTTCTTGCCCAAGACGGCCCTCGAGGCCCCCAAGAGAGCTCCAAGACGGCCCAAAAGGCCCCCAAGGGAGCCCCATGACGGCCCAAGAGAGCCCCAAGACGGCCCAGGAGGCCTCCAAGGAGCCCCAAGACGGCCCAAGAGGCCCCCAAGACAGGGGATCCGATTGACTTTGCGGGCCCCCAAGAACCTTCCAATAGACCCCCGAGAGGCCCCCAAGAGGCCCCACACAAGCCTCTGACCGGACGCCCTCGGATACTTTTGCTGCTCCCGAAGCTTCCGGGCAACTCTTCGCTTCCTGAGGCCGTTCTCGGCCACCGGTGCCCCTGAACCGGCCCCGGGCCCACCAAAACAGGATGGTGGAAACCCGACCCCGGGGCGGGCGGGCCGACCTTTCTCTCCTCACCCAGGACAGCCCCGGATGGGGTCCAGGTGGAGATGACTGCAGTTCGTGCGCCGATCGTGGTGCTACTGATGATTACGATGGTAGACGCGGTGGCACTGGCCGTGGTGGTGATGATGGTGGTCGCGGTGGTCGCGGCAGTGGCAGTGGCAATGGTCGTGGTATTGGTGGTGGTACAGGCGGAGATTGAACGCATGGCCGTTACGATGGTCGCGGAAAGTGCAATCGTCGTGGAAAAGGTGGTCATGCCCAGAATGGACATGGAATCGGAAGTGATCGTGAACGCGGTGATGGCGCAAAAAGAAGTCGTAGCCGTGGCGGCATTGCCAATGTTAAGAGTGGGCGCAAATGTGACTAGAACCCAAGCGCGCGAAGCGCGCGCGTGGTTCTAGTATGTACAAATGTATGTATGTAATTGTGCGTTCATGGTTGTAGTGTATCATATGTATGCAAGTACGTGGGTATGCATGTGTGTATGGCTTTATGTATGTATGTGTATGTCGTTCTGAATGGTTTCGTTTGGCATGCGCCTAAACGGTTTTATTCCCCCCTGGCCGTAGTGCTCTGTCGCCCCTCCTCCTCCCTGCTCCCGCAGCTGTTTAGGTTAAGCAGCGTTTTTTTGCGGAGGGGGTGCACCCCCTTAACTCATGTTTGGCCTCGCTTGCTTGGCGGTCCCGCTCATCTCGGCCGCCGCGGTCCTCTGTGGAGTGGGCCGTCTCGCCGCAGGGACCCACCCGCCCCACGGGGCGCGGAGGGGATACGGGCACCCCGTTTGGCTACCACGGGACCCTATCACCTGCGGGCTGGATGACGCCCCACCTGATCCACTAGAGCATTATCCTGGTGGCGACCCCAAGGAGCAGTCTCCCCCTCGACAGGGAGCCCTTGGGCCGGACGCCCCCACAGCCCCAGACCCGGCCGCCGCTCAGGCCGGGAACCACCCCGAGCTATCTCTCGGGGAGGGAGGGGACTTCCCCACCTCATCCAACCTCGCAGCCCCCACTTTGACCCCCATCCTCTCCCCCATCCCGGGGAGATCCGCCAGGGCGAGAGGCTCGGCCCAAGGCAGCACCCCGGGTGGCACGCCTACCCCCCTCTGGTGGGGGGAACTCGCGTCGTTCGCGTTCGCCCCGGCATCGCCGCAGGCCAGCCCCACAAGCGTGGACGCGCCGCCCGGACGCTGGGGCGGCTCCCCTGGGTGGGCCCGCACGCCAGCCCCCCCGTCTGCCACGCCGGCGGTGAGTCCCGCCGAAGTGAGGACGCCTTCGCCGACCCCGCCGGAGGACACCCCAGGTGGGACGCCGACCCCGTTCTGGTGGAGCTTCTCCGCCCCCGCCGAACCCCCCGCGCCTGCGGGGCCAGGCTCGGGAACCGTCCCCCCGCCGCGTTCGGCCCTCCGCGGGGGGCACACCTCCCCCGCTCCGCAGCCGGGGGACGGGCTACCCTGGTCCAAGCAAATCCCCGCGGAGGAGTTCGTGGAATGGCTGAAGTGGGCCTCTCCCACCCCCACGGAGGAGGAGCAGGAGGAGGCGGACGAGACCCCCTGGTGGGAGAACCACTGGTTTGCCGGCCGCCGCCGGGAAGTGGTGCTGGAGGTCCGGAGCGTCCCTGGCCCCAACTTCTTCTTCCGCCTCATCGTGTGGTCCTACGGATGGCTGGATGCCGGCCTGACCGTCTTCGCGGGGGAAAGGTGGGTGAGGTTTGAGGTAGGCGTGTACGTGCTGGGCTCCTTCTACCTGGGCGCCATGGGGATCTGCTTTCTGGTCCTCCTCCTCGACCACCTGGCCCGCCCCTTTTTCTGGTTCTACCGCCGTCTGAGGCGCTCCCCCACCTTCTGCGATTTCTGCACCCGGGTGGAGGACAACCGCCGGTTCCCCCTCGATCTCGACTGGAGGGGGCCTGATGCCCAACCCGTGGACGACGACATCGTCCGAGGGAGGAGCGACCAGCCCCCGAGGCTGCCCAACCACCTCGTGGCCGAAGTCGGGGGCCAGCGGGTACGCCTGGATCGAGGGCAGCACGGTGACCCCATCCGGAAGGAGAAGCGGGCGGGCCAGGACTTCCCGCACGCCCGGGTGCATGACTGCACGGACCCTGACCTCCGACGCCGCCTGGAGGGTGCGGACACCAAGGTGGTCCACCTCTGCAGGGCGGGACCCGTGGGCGGCTGTCCCAGCGTGGACGCCTTCGCCATGCACTTCCGGAAGTATACCGCGGTCGACGCCAAGGCCATCCTCGAACTCACCGAGGACAGGGGCCTGGGAAGCCCCTTCCTGGCCGGCTTCCGCACCCTCTGGAGGGCATTCTGGGGTGGGGTCCAGCGCATCGCCCATTCCTTCTTGGCCCGGGGTTGTTGCTGCTGCCGGAGGGGGGCCCGCCTGCGCCGGCCGGGACCACGCCAGGTCACCGCGAGCCCCCGGGGACCTCGGCAGGAGGAAGACGACTGGGAACCCTGCATGGCCGAAGCAGTGGGCTGGATGGACGCGAAGGGAGGGTACTGTTGCCTCCAGAAGCATGGCACTTGCGAGGATCGGAGGGGACCCAAGCCCACCCCTTTGCTCATCGAGGACGGGCCCACGTCTGACACCCGGGGGTGGCCGCGCAACGGGGGAGGGGCACCGATGGCCTGCCTGTGCCGCTACCACGGCCTGGAGTACCACAACCTCCGCCTGAGCCGGATCCAGTGCTCGGAGCCAGGCTGCTGGCACATTGGGGAACCCGGGTTCGGTGGGAAGCGCTTCTGCCTCAGGCACGCGAACCCCTCTCCGCAGCCTCCTCGAGGGGAAGGGAAGGGCGGAAACTAGCAAGTCCCCCCCTGACCCAGCACGCCTAAGCGATGCCGGGCCAGCCGCCGAACCCTCCGCGGCCCCCACTGCGGGCCCTGCGGAGGGGAAGCCCGCACTGGGGGCAACCGGGGAGCCTCCCTCCCCCCCGCCCGCGGAGCCGGCCGCCTCCGAGGAGGTGCCCCCTAACCCCGCGGCCGCCCCTGGCGTGCCGGTGGGACCTGACTGCCACCAGCTGACGCACGGCGTCCCGGGCGCACTCGTGTCTGAAGGCACCCCCGAAGGGGATGGGGAGGCCCCCGCGACTGTGAATGGGGGGAAGGCTACGCCACCCCTGACCATCCCCGCCCAGGCGGAGGACACGGTCGGACGGAAGTACTTGATCCGCCTCTACGAGCCCGCCGACACCGGGGGAGGCGCCCGCCCTTACACTACTGCCCGAGGGATAGGGCGGGGAGAGGCGCGGGGGAGAGGGGGGAAGAAGGACTGGGCGGGGATTTGGATGCCAGGAGTGGAGGTTGAGCTGACGTTCCCGCTGTGGGCGGTGGGACCCTGGAGCCTCTCTTCCGAGGGGCGCCTCAACGCCTCCCGCCCCCCATTTGACGCCCAGGAAATCACGGGGGCCACCTATGTCCAGCTGGGGGAAGCAAGTGAGGGCGGGGGGGGGCCCTGTACGCTGGCCGACCTGCTGCAGTGGGCGAAGTTCCTGACCTGCAAGTGCCCCCCCCACCCCTACGCGCGGGTCATCCCTCCCGGGCAGCAAGCTCGGGGAGGGGGAGCGCTGTTCAACGCCCTTGGGGAGCCGCGCCCCATCCTGCGCGCGGAGGGAAGATCTGCCTCCCCACCCCCTCGAGGCGGTCGCATCGCCCGCCTGCTCCACGCGCCCTCAAGCAAGGAGGAGCTGCTGAGGTCGGGGAGGGGCCACGCCCCGGGGCGCCGGGCGGGGGGGGCGCCGGCGATGGAGCCGAACAGCACGGAGCTGGGGCTGTACCTCCAGGCGGGTGCCACGGGCAAGCCGACGGGGGCGAAGATGCTGGAGGCGGCGGCGGCCGTGGGCCGGAAGCCACACCGAGTGCGGACCGCGATTCTGGAGCAGGCCCAGGGGCACCTGGAAAATCCGCTCCTCCTCCCCTCGGTGCGTCCTCGGCTGGAGGAGGTCACTGCCCAACTTGCCCAATGGGGAAGGGCAGGGGGCGCGGTGCGGGCCCTCGCCCTCCGACCGCGAGGGACCTCCCCCAAGCTGCCGCTGAAGCCCCAGGACCCCCGCCCCACGCCCCCGTGGAGGCGGGGGGAGAGCCCCCGCGCCCTCCAGCCGGCGGAGGGAACCCCCGCCGAATCGGCTCAGGCCGTCGTCCCCGGAGAAAGGAAGCGGAAGGGTTCCTCCGTTCCCGCGCTCCTGCGGGCGCACCGTCCCCCCGCGAGGGAAGAGGACGGGGGGGGAACCTCATATACCTCCAAGGGGCCGCGCGGAGGGTATGCCACCTCGCGCGGGGATGCGGCGCCTTCCAGGTGGCCGTGGGACCTGCCCATCTTGGGCGGGAGCTCTACTTGACCCTGCGCGGACATGGCCGGGGGGCCCTCGCCCTGCTGGAGGGGGTCGGCTGGCCCCTCCCGCTCAGCAACCGGATTGCGCATGGCTTGGCGGCCTGCCTGATGGGCGCCCCTAAGGCGGGACCCGCCGACCCGAACGCCCTCACGGTGGCCGACTTCGTGGTCGCAAGAGGCGCGGGCGCCGGGCCCCTCGTCGCCGCGGAGGGACACAGGAGGGAGCCCCCCTCGCCGGCCCCCGCAGACCTTGACACGTGGGCGGAGGCCGCCCAGACGCAGATCCGGGTGTTCGCCCTGACTTATGGGCAGGAGCACTCACTGCCCAGGACCACCGCCCTGCGGTTCTTGCTGCGCGAACATCAGGACCGGCCGGAGTACCTATCCCTCGCCGACTTGATGGAGGTCTGGGAGGAGCTCACGTGGCACTGGTGGGCGAAGATGCGGGACGAGCTCCGGTCCGTGGAGGCCGAGCTGGGCCCCCACCCAACCGCGCTGCCGGAGCTGACGGCCTATGCCACAGCCCCGGATGTGCGCGGGAGAGCCCGCGCGAAGATCCCCCGCACGTTCGTCGTCGAGGACCCCGCGGAGTACTACCACCGGATCGTTGCCCCGCGCCTTCGTCGGGGGAGGATCGGGCCCTGCCAGTCTCGGGGCGGGGGAGCCCTCCCCGGGCCCGGGCCCGTGTGTCCGAGGGGCGGTCGTGGGTGGGAAGAACCCCCCCTCGGGCCTGGCGCGTTCCCGCGCCCCCCTCCGAACACCAATCGGGAGCCACCCACCGAGGGCCCACCCCCCCCCTCCTCGGCCCCGCTCTTCTTTACGCCTACCCGCGCACGAGCGGAGGAGCGCAGGAGGTGGACGAGGAGGAGGCCCTCCCTGTGGGGGAGGAGGCGGCAGCATCAAGCCCGCCTGTGGACCCCCTGGAGTGGGGCGCCGCCTTGAGCCCCTACCCAGAAGAAGACGAAGTGGGGCCGGCCGCGAGGCAGGCGTCGCCGGAGCCCCCCCCCCTTCGCGTGGGAGGGAAGGGGCCGCCGGAGGCCGAGCCCTGCAGCCCCGCTCGGCGAGTGCGCCGCCGGGGGGCTTCGTGCTGAACGAGAGCCACACCTGCCTGGCCGACGAAGAGGGCGAGATCCGCTACCTGATTCCCCCTACCCAGGAGGCTTTGGATGCGCTGAACGAGGCGGCCGCCCGGGCTGGCGGGGACAACCCGGCCCCCGACGCGCCGCTCGAGGCGGGAAGGGACGGGGCGGGAAGCCA
Source organism: Prorocentrum cordatum (assembly GCA_963575745.1). NCBI lineage: Eukaryota > Dinophyceae > Prorocentrales > Prorocentraceae > Prorocentrum > Prorocentrum cordatum. The sequence continues at coordinate 144,236 of CAUYUJ010018045.1, forward strand.
GAGCACCACTTCGGAGGAGGGGGAGATGCTGGTTGGCTACCTCCACGCCGCCCAAACCACCGCCGGCACGCCGCGGCGGGATGAGCCGGGGGAAGGTCAGACAGGAGGTCCCTCACCGGGGATCGAGGGGGAAGGGAAGGGGACAGCCCCCGTGGCGGGAGCCCTCCCCTCCTCCACAGCCTCGGATTACGCCCGAGCGGTGCGGGAGGCACTGGCGCGGGGGGCTACTCCCAGGGACCAGGGGGGCCTCCTGCTTTGCTGGGACTACGTCAGCCACCGGGGGTGTGAGGGAGGGGGGAGTGTCTGCCCCCACGCCCACTGCGACTTGGGACCCGCTCGGGGACTGCCGGCCCCACTCATGGGGGAGCTGGTGCGCCGAGGGGGCTGGAAGGACCAGCCCGCGGTGGCGGAACAGGATCAACCGGCGCGGCTGGCCGCCCTCCAGGGGGGGCCCTCAACCGGGCGGGGGGGCGAGCCACCCACGCACGTCCGGGCCTGGGGCCCGACCAGGGGGGAATATGACTGGTTCACCCCCCTCCCCGGGCGGGAAGACGTCTTGGATCAGTACCGCAACGGTCCGGACTTCGGCTTCGCCGAGAACCACCATAAGGCGCATCGCCTCAACCCAGTTGGAGACCCGGACGACCCCGAGGAGGAGGCGCGGGAGGTTGGAATGCAGGCCATTAACGCGCGCCCCGATGTGCGGGAGTTCCTCAAGGGGGGGCCCTCCCGGCACCTGGAGACCGCGGTCAAGAACCACGTCCTGGAGGAGAACCTGGCCTCGACGGCGACCGGAGGGGTGCTCGCCGTACTCCGGGGGATCGTGGACGGACCCAACTGGAAGCTGGTCCGGGAGGCCGCCGACTGCCTCGATCGGCTCGCGCCCGAGCCTGGCGGCACCCGGGGGGGGGGCGTCCGCCCCCCCGACCGCAGAGGTTACGCCCGGCTCCTCCAAGCCCCGGACGCGGGGGACGGGGTAGGGCGGGGGGCCCTCCAAATGGATGGAGGGGAGTGGGACATGCTCGACTTCCACGACCGCCCCCCCCTCAGAGAGGACCCTCTCCTCGCGGAGCGCTTGGGCATCCAGGAGGACTGTGAGAGAAAACAGTGTGTCCTCCTGAGCGCGGTGGGCGCCGCCCTCTGGGCCCGTGAGGGAAGGGGGCCGCCCAGCCTCACGGAGGTCTGGGCGCGCGCGCTCGCGGCCAGAGCGGAGCAGCTGGACCAGGCAGTTCGGGCGGAAGAATCACTGGGGCCTCCGGAGGCCAAGCTGGTGGTCGGGGAGGCGGACCTTCGGATCTTCATCCACGACGCGGTTGCCCCACACCACGACAAGGACTACCGCGCCCTGGTCGCGTTCCCCCTCCGCCTCCTGGAGGATGTCGTCCTAAACGTCGTGATGACGGACTACGGTGGGAAGGTGACCACGCACTTTCTGGAAGGAGCCCGCTCCGGGGAGGGCTCACCTCAGGCCTGGATGTTGATCCACCGGGGGCACGCCCGCGCCCTCCGCCCCCGAACGCCGACCTCGGGAGAAGCGGGAGGGGGGGACGCGTGCCTGGGAGCCCTCCATCAGACTCTTCGGAGGGAGGCCACGGTCATGAATGGCTGGGAGGAGTTCCTCAACCGCGACGCCCGAGGCACGGAGGTCTCCTGGAGCACCTACGTCAAGTGCCAGGCATGCGAGGAGCGCCCCGCGGCGAGGGAGGCGGCCCTCAGGGCTGGCCGGAGGGCTGCAGCGGCAGAGCCTGCCCGGGCACCCGCAATCAGGGCCGCCCTCCAGCTGTGGGAGGAGCTCGTCTCGGAGCACCCCGGAGCTTTGGGGGACACGCCCGCTTTCCGCTGGGGACCCCGCTTCAAGGAGGTGTTCGCGGGGACCGCGGGGGTGACCCGCGCGGTGGAGCGGCTGGGCATCCAGGCGGATGAGCCCGTGGAGCTGTACCGGAACCCCCTGCACCCCAAGGAGTCGTAGAGGAGGGAGGACCACGACCTCTCGAACCCCGACGTCGCCGAGGCCCTGGTCAAAGAGGCAGATGCTCCCCCGGGCCCGGGAGTGGCCAACGCGTGGATGTTCGAAAACCCGTGTACCTCCTTCTGCGACCGCAACACCAAAGGGGGCGCCCGCACCTGGGAGAAGCCGGAGGGGACCGGTGTAAACGGCAAGGAGGTCTTGGGAAACGCCCTCTCCCAGACCACGGTAAGGTGCACGCGGAACCTTCATAAATGGAGGAAGGGATGGATCTTCGAGAACCAGGAGCATAGAGGGATATATCCCAAGGTCTACGACCTCCCGGAGTGGTTGGAAATCCTGGAGGAGACCGGCGCCGTGATCATCCCGGGAACGATGTGCGCCTGGGGCCTCCATCCCTCAGACGCTTCGTCCCCCCACCAGTTCTATCGCAAGGGGTGCTGGCTGGTCGTCTCCGCGAACCTGGCCCCCTTCTTCACGAAGCTCCGGAGACCCTGCCCCGGTCTCTCTCCGGTGCACCAGCACGTGGAACTCAGGGATAACGTCCCAGGGACGGGCGTCAAACGGACAAGGGAAGCCGCCCAATACCCCCCGCGCTTCGCCCGCGCCGTGGCGCTGGCCATTTGGACGGCCACGAAACACCCGCCCACCGCGCCCTCGAGGGGGGGGGGGAGCCACGGGAGATGGTAAACTCAGGCCCTCAGGGGAGGGAGGGGGCGATGGGGGAGGGAGCCAACCCTGGATGCCTCCCCAACGGGCAGCTGGCAGCCCCGGAAGCGGGACGGAATCGGGGAACCAGGCGCCGGGGAGAGCGGGCCGAACCGCTCAGGACTGGGCGCAGGAGCTGTGCACCCATTGTGCGGACAACCCCAAGTACTCCCCCGAAGTTGTGAAGGAGGGGGCCCGACTCGGTGATGGCCTAGTCCAGGCGGCGGGAGGCTGGAAGGAAGCAGTCGACTGCTACCGAGAGGCCTGGACGAGCCGGTGGGGGAACAACCTGGACGGGGTCTTCAAGGAGGAGCTATGCGAGCTGCTCGACCCCGACCTCAGGGATTACCTCCACCAGATGGTGAAGGGCGGGGTTCCCGCCCGCCAACCGCTGGCCCAGGTTCGGGCCCCCTCCAAACCGCACATGAGCGTGCAGGGGCACATGGAGGAGGCGATGGAGAAGTTGTGGAAGGGCGCCAAGAGGGGGAGGGTCCTCCTCTGCGGAAAGGACTCGGAACCTTACCTAAGCGGGGTCCTCTCCTCCCCCTGGGGAAGGGTGCCGAAGATGAACCCCGACCGCGCGATCTCGGAGGAAGGAAGGTTCATCCACGACCAGAGGGCGATGAACGAGACGGGGCACAAGTACCTCCACCCCCCAGCCTTGCAGCCCCGCCATCGGGGACTGGCGAGGGAGATCACCTGGTGGAAGGAGCGGCACCCGGGGGTAAAAATCCTGATCGCCAAGCGGGACATAGCGGAGGCCTTCCGCTGGATCTGGTTGCGGGCGGAGGATGCCGGCATGTTCGCCACGGAGCTCCCTGGCAAGGTGGTCGGGATGGAGGGCAACCTGGTGGCCATCTACCTCGTCCTCACCTTCGGGTGGATCGGGAGCCTGGGGGAGTACATGGCCTTCGGGACGGCCCTGAAGCAGTACCATGACCGCCGCCGGCCGGCCGACCCAGGATGGCACGACGACGTGCCCCACCACTCGCACCTCCTCATGGACGACGACGTCCTCATCGAGCCCCTCCTGGGACGGCGCCCCTGGATGGCCGCCAGGCTGGCCGAGGAGGGGGCCCGTGGAGTATTCGGGCCTCTGGCGATCAACGCGGAGAAGAAGGACGAGGAGGGAGAGTTCCGCGTGGACCAGATCTGCTGGGGGGTCCACGTGAACACGGAGGAGGAGACCCTGCGGCTTCCCGAGGAGAAGGTCAACAAGATCCGGATCCTGCTGAGTGACCCGGCCTACGACACGGGGAACACCCAGGTAGCCCTGAAGGATGTCCAGGTCCTCCGCGGCACCCTCAACTTCGCGGCCATCACCTGCCCCCCCCTCCGCCCCGAGTTGGGGGCGGTAGACCGGCTCCTCCGCACTGCGGACCTGGCTGGGGTTTGGGTCAAGATCAAGGAGAGCAGCGAGGGGAGGGAGAAGGACGCGTGGGACGAGTGGCGGGAGGCGCTGGAAGTTTTCTGCCTCTACGCGGGAGCGCCCCAGGCCTGGGCCACCCACTTTAACACAGGCTTGAAGGGGGTCCTCCAACCCCAGGAGCGGCTCGCCCTCCCCGGCGGAATGGAAGAGCTGGTCATGGACAGGAGGGGACGCCACCGAGACCCGGGTGGGGGCCGCCGACTGGTCAAACGGGGCGTACGGGGTCATGGATGTCAAGGAGGTCATGGAGCCGTTCCACGCGGCTTTCGGGGAGGGAGCCGACATCATCGCCATCTGCGAGCTGTTTACCTTCCTGGTGCTCGCGGCGGCCCAGGCCCCGAGATGGGAGGGGCGCCTGGTCCTCTACGTCACGGACAACGCCAACGCGGAGATCTGGCTCAACAAGCGGACGGCGAAGAACCGCCTCGCCCGCTACGGACTGCGCCTCCTCCAGCTCCTGGAGACCCGCTACGGGTTCCACGCGGTTACGGCGGGAATCTGAACCAAGCACAACAGCAGCATGGACCTCATCTCCCGGGAGACGAAGAGCGTAGTCCAGGAGGAGATGAACCGCCTCGGCTTGGAGGAGATCGACCTCAAGGGACCCTGGAGGGAAGTGCTCGCGGGGGCGGAGAAAGGCCGCCCTTTGGTCCTCCCTGGAGACTCGGAGGAGGGACGCCGGCTGGCTTACCAGCTGGTGGAGCGCCGCCGGGCGCGGGGACCGCCCGCCGGACCGTTGGCCCGGGTGCAGGTCTTCGAGTGGCGTGCGACCCTCTCCCCCTACTGCCGGGTGGCCGGAGAGATGGGGGCACGGATCGGAGCCACCACCCCCAATCCTGGTTCAGCCGTGAGCCACCCCTGGTGGGAGGTCCACCAGAATCGACTCGTGGCCGACCGGGCCGGGCGGGCCAGGACCGCGGTGAAGGAGACTTGGGTCACCTGCTCCAGTGGCAGCGACCCCACCGGCCGAGAGGCCCTCTACTTCGTGCGGTACGCGCTCTCCCACGCCGCCACCCTCGTCGTGCTGGACGGACCTCTGGACCAGGATCTGGGGGGAGCCCGCGAGGTCTTGCAGGAGGGTGGGTGCGACGCTGCGGAGAGCGTGGTGCACACCCACCTCCTTGGGGGCCGGTGCGCCAGGTCGCGCCGCCTCCTCCTTGCCTGGAGAGACGGGGGGAACTGGGGGAGCGCCGCACTCGCACTCCTGCGGCGGGGCGAGCGATTGGCCCCACTGAACCTCAGCAGCGCCCTGTTGACGCCCGAGGCGGTCCCTCCGGAGCTCTACATGCAGGAGGAGGAGGGGAGGGCCCACTGGCGCCACTTCAAGGCCCCTGAGAGGGCCGACCGCGGGGAGGGAGGGCGCCCCACCGCCCTCCAGGCGGCCGGGGCCTGGAAGAGCACCCGGGAGTCGGAGGGGGACGTCAGGGTCATCCTTAGCCCGATGAGCAGCGGGCCCGACTACCCACTCTGGCACCCTGACGAGGTCTCCGGGCACTACCCCGTGCTATTGGAAGACACGCGGGGGGATGGCACCCCTCGGGTGAGGCGCTTCGATCCCAAGGAGGCCTGGCAGATTTCCGGGGGCCTCCTTCACGATTGGCGGGAGGGAACCCGAGCGGGGGTCCCTGAGGAGGTGCTCCTCATGGGTGCCGCCCGCTCCATGCCGCCCGTCTCCGCGCACCAAGTGCTGTGGGCAGCGGCCAGCGCGAGGGAGGGCCTCCTCGCGGAGGGAGCCCGGGCAGGGGTGTGCCGAGATCTTGATGAGGACTTCATGGCCGCGGCCAACGCGACGTGGTTCAACGCCTGGAAGGCTAACCCCGAGGACCCCCGGACTGCTTACGAGCAGTGGCTCCGAGAGGCCCGCGGGGCCCGGGCTGGAGGGCCACCCGGAGGGACCCCGCAGAGCGGAGGTGCAGGCCTGCTGGGCGGCCCCCACTCGGCGGGGCCCGCCCCCCCTTTGCTGGGGCCCCGGACGCGGGGGACTGGGGACTCCCTCGCCCCCTCCAGCACCGCCCCCCCGACGGGGGCGACGTGGACCGAGAGGGGGGCAAGGGGCCCGCGCCTGAGGCGCCTCGCCCAGGAGGAGGAGGAGGAGGTCATGGGGACGCTCACGGCGGCGCCCCGCGGCCGGAAACCCCAGACCCAGGCGGAGCCCCAGTGCCCTCTGCTGACGGCGGAGGGGGATCAACCTCAGATTGGGGGAGGCCACCTGGCGGACGAGAGGGGGCGCCTACGGGACAGCCTCATCTTCGGGAACCTCGCGAAGGGGACGCGCACCTCATACGCCGTTGCGTGGAGGCAGCGGTGCCTTTTCCTCAAAGCCCGTGGCGGGAGCCCGCTCCTCACGGGGCTGGGGAGGGAGGGCCGGCGGCAGGATGAGGACGTGCTCCTGGACTGGATCGTCCACCTGGCCCATGTCCAGCACCGCTCGGAGGGGCCGATCCGGGGAAAGCTGATGGCGGTCCGCCACTACCATATCGCGGCGGGATACCCGGACCCTCTGGAGCTGGCCCCCAGGCTCGCGCTGGCGCTGGGGGGACTACGGAGGATGGGCGCCAAGCAGAACCGGAAGTATCCTGTCACCATTGAGATGATGCGCTGGCTAAAGGGGAAGTTGGACACCGGGAGGGTAGGAGACGCGGCCGCCTGGGCCGCCCCCACCACCGCCTTCTTCTTTATGCTGCGCGCCTCCGAGTACCTCGCCGACACCTCCGGGGGTAGGGATTGGGCGGCGGAGCGGGTCCTCTTCGGGAGGGATGTCACCCCGAGGAGGGAGGGCGCGGTCTGCCCCACCTTCGCGTCCGCGGACGAGGTGGTTATCTACATCAAGGGGAGCAAGACCGACCAGTGCAATTTCGGATGCTGCCGCAACCACTACGCCACGGGCAATCCCCTTTGCCTTGTCGGAGCCCTCGCCGAGCTGGAGAGGCTGGCGCCCCAGCGGTGGAGACCCCATCCGGCGGAAGGACATCGCCGACCTCTTGGGCCAGGCGGCGAAGGCGGCGGGGATACATCCCTCGCACATCGGGGGCCACTCCCTGAGGATCGGAGGCGCTACGGCTATGTACCACGCCATGCCAGACCTGGAGCGGCTCAAGCGGTTCGGGAGGTGGAGGTCGGGTGCCTTCCACGCGTACCTCTGGGGGGCGCGCGGACCCCAGAAGGGCCTCTCGGAGGCGATGTCCGCCCAGAACTACAACCTCACCTTGGGAAGCTCGAACCGCCTGGGGCAGACCCCACCCGAGAAGGGAGGGGGGCGGGTCAAGTTCCGGGAGGAGCCCCCGGAAGAATACCACGCGCGCAGCTGACCCGGAGGCGCCCCGGCGGGAGCAGCGTTGTCCCCCTGCCGCGCGGGCCCCCTCCCAGCCCCACCCGGTTGGCGGGGCGGTAAGCTGGGGAGGGGGGGTGCCCGTGGAAGCCATGGCTGGCTGGCCGTAGCGTGAGTAAGCGGAGGGGTGCTGCCCCCTCACCGTACGCCTGTTTTTCCCGCAAGCAGCTGGCACCAAGCTTGCGGCCTTGCGAACCCCTCGGGCTCCAATCTGGGGGAACCCGCCGGTTTTGACGGCGCCCAGTTGATGTAACCCGTGGAAGGCCCCCCTCCGGGGAGCGGAAGAGCTGCGGTGGGAACGGTTGGTGCGGTGCTGGATCCGGTGCGCCGCAGTGGTGACCCTGTGGGCCCGGGGAGTTGGCCTTCCGCAGCCCCGCCCCGCAGTGCCCCCCGGAGGGGCGGATTCTGTTTTTTGCAATACTGTTTCCAGCGTTCGCGCTACCCCTCTGCAGCTGCAGCTAGTTGCGGTGCCGCGCTACTGTGATTAGTGCGCTTGGCACCCAGGGTTTTGCGCGGGGTGATGGCGGGCCCGCCTTCCTTCCTCCTCTCCGGCTCCCTGCCCCTCGCCCCTCCTCTGTCTCATTGGCGGACCCCTAGGGCCATCTTTGTTTGGAGGGAGGGTGGGCGCCGTTAGGGCGATCCCCCTGGGGAGCGGCCCGGGGCGGGCGTGGGCGGAGAGCCTGCGGCTGTGCTCGCGGTCGTCGCCAAAATATGGCTCTCCTTCCTTCTGTTCAGTTACGGGGCTAGGAGGGGAATATGGTTTCGTTTGGCATGCGCCTGAACGGTTTTATTCCCCCCTGGCCGTAGTGCTCTGTCGCCCCTCCTCTTCCCTGCTCCCGCAGCTGTTTAGGTTAAGCAGCGTTTTTTCCACCTCCCACCCCGCAACTCTGTTCCCCCGTCTTTTGGACGGGGCGGAGAGCCTGCGGCTGTGCTCGCGGTCGTCGCCAAAATATGGCTCTCCCTCCTTCTGTTCAGTTAACGGGGCTAGGAGGGGAATGTTGATGTATGGTTGCATGCATGTATCACCCGATGCACAGTTGTATGCATGACTCTATGATTGTGTATGTCTGTATGTGTATGTGTGTTTGTCTGTCTGCATGCATGTATGTATGTAGTTGTGTATGTGTATAAGCCTGTTGTGTGCATATATATATATATATATATACGAATGCGAACATGAATACGTGTGTATACATATGCACATGTACGATTAATTTCAGCGTGCGCACCCCAGAACAGTGCCCCCCCAAACGCATCTCCACCTTCCCGGGCATCCTGGGTGCCCCTGCCACATGTCCCTTCGGCCTTCCCGGCCTCCTGGAGGTCCCCGTCGGACTTCAACGACGGACCAAAGCGGTCGGGAGGGCGCCCAAACGGCCTTATGGGAGCCCCACGTGGCCCTAGAACCACCCAGGATCCCCAGATACGACCCCCCAAAAACCCACAAGAAAACTCCCAGAAAGCTCAAATATGGTTTTCCTACAGACCTAATCTATTATTCGGGAGGCATCCGCTTCTTCTGTCTTCCGGCTGCCCGAGACAAATACGGACAAAAAAACTTCAAGACCTCAAGAGGCCTCGTAGGCCGTCCTGGAACGACCATGGAGGACCATGGGGCCGTCCTGGAGCGCCGGTCGCCCGAAAAGACGAGAATGCCAGAATCATAAAACAACCAAATGGGAAATCAATGCTTGTGCCTCTTGGGACCCTCTTGAGGGGCCTCTTGGAGCCCTCTTCGGGCAACTGGGGGGCCTCTCGGGCAGTCTTGGGGCCCTTTTGGGCGCCTGTGAGAACTCTGGGGCCGTCTTGGGTCCCTCTTGGACCGTCATGGGGGCCTCTTGGGGCCCTGTTTGCCCGATTGGGGGCCTTCTTGCTTCCTGAAAAAGGCACGCGGGGGCATGCGCTAAGCCCCAGGAGCGCCCCGTGAGCGCCCCGAACTCGGGGCTGTGGGCCTTCAAAAGATTACGAACCGTAACTCTACACAGAAGACTTTGACAAGGGCGCTCTCGAGGGCGCGAAATGATTTGCACTTGTCGGTTCGGCTCCGATCCCTCCTCATCCTCTCCTTCTCCCCGGGGAGGCGGCGCGAGAGCGCGAGGTTATTCGCACTTCGCGCTCCGCGCAGCGCGATGCTGGGAACCCTTGTGTAAAGTAACCGAGAAGACTCCTCCTCCTCCTCCTCCTCCTCCTCCTCCTCCTCCTCCTCCTCCTCCTCCTCCTCCTCCTCCTCCTCCTCCTCCTCCTCCCCCTACCTCTACCCCTACCCCTACCCCTGCCTCGACCAAGAGAGGGTAACTCAGTGGCCAGCGGCACGGTGGACGTCCGAGCGATGGCGAGCGTCCAGGCACGGCGGCCCACGCGCGAGGCAGCCACCGGGCGGGCCGCGGGCGGGAGCCCGGAAAGCCCAGCCAGCACTCGAGGCGGCCGCCGGGCGGGCCGCGGGCGGGCGCGGGGCTACGGGGCGTGAAAACGACTACAGCCACCGCTTTTCTTTTGTTGCCGCTTTCCAGCCCGCAGGAACAAAGCAGTGGTTGTGGTCATTTTCGTTGAGCTTGGCACCAGGGAAATGACCACAGCCACTGCTTCTTTTTCGGCCGGCTGGACGGCGGCGCAAACCAGAAGCAGTGGTTGTGGTCATTTTCCCGTCCCGCAGGGGCGGAGCCCTGGAAGACGTGGCCAGCGCACGGGGCGGACGCGAGGCGGCCACGGTCGGGCACCTGGGGGGCACTCCCCCAACACGCCCCCGTCCTCCTCACCCGTGTCCTTGAACGATCGGCGGCTTCTCGATCGCCTGGGCGATCCGTGTTTTCTGATTGGACGCGTTGGGCGGCCCTGGTGCGCCTGTCGACAAGCAGTGCCTGCACCCGGAAAAATGGGGCAGCGGACCCGGCCGGAAGCACCTGTGGCCATTTTTCGGCAGCGAGCGAGGGCGGGCGGGCGCTGGGCGAGGCCCTGGAAGACACGGCCAGCTCATGGGGCGGACGCGAGGCGGCCACGGTCGGGCACCTGGGGGGGCACTCCCTTTTGTGTGACCCCGTCCTCCTTTCCCTTCGTGTTCGTATGAGCAAGTCGCTTGCAGATGGCATCTCCTTCGTTGTACCACCGTGCGCATGCGTGTGTGTGTGAATAGGAGAAGGTCTGGGTATTTCGCCTGATGCGTTTTCACGTTATACGCGCATAAGTGCGGAAAGTGCGAGAAGGGGCGCAGGTGGTGGCGGCTCGTTTTCAAAGTCTGTTGTCTCCCTGGTGCCTCATCGCACCGACACTGGCTTACATCGCTGGAGGGCAATTGGCTTCCGAAGTTTGATGGTTGCCCGAGTCTTCTTACGCTTCGTTTTCATGGAATGAGGATTTGCTACAGCTGCACGCATGGAGGGTGCCTCCTTCCTCTCCTCCATCCCTATCTTGCACCGCGCGGCTCGAGAGTTGTACGACCGAGGGTGTCAGGCCTGTGTCATCTGCGGTGCGCCCTCCTGCGGACTCATCCGTCAGCGATGCTCCGCACCGCCTGCATGAGCACCGGCCTCGCGGCGGCCTCGGCCTTCGTGGGTCCCGCGCCCAGCGGGGGCGTCGTGAGCAGCGCCGCGACTGGTCAGCGCTTCCTGGCGCCGGAGGCGGCATCGCCCGAGCAGCCTGCTGGCCTCGGCGCCAGCGGCGTTCTCGCGGCGGCCGGCGCGTGCGCCGTCGCGGCCGGCGCCGCGGCGCGCGCCGAGCGCCGCCGCCCCCGTGCGCGGGCGGTGGTCGCCTGTCGCGCCGGGGGGGCCGACACCGAGGCCATCGCGAAGCAGGTGGCAGCCAGTGCCGCTGCCACAATGGTCGCCGTCAGCGCCGCGGCGGCGCCTGCGGCTGCCTACCCGATCTTCGCGCAGCAGAACTACCCGAACCCCCGGGAGGCAACCGGCAAGATCGCCTGCGCCAATTGCCACCTCCAGGGCAAGTACATCGAAGTCAAGATGCCCCACGAGGTCCTCCCCGACACGATCTTCAAGACCCTCATCGAGCTCCCTCTCAAATACGAGAAGAGGGTCCAGCCGATCGCCGACGGCTCCAAGGCCAGTCTGAACGCTGGCGCGATCGCGATCATGCCCGAGGGCTGGAAGCTGGCGCCGAAGGACCGGCTGCCCAAGGCGCTGAAGAAGCAGATGAAGGGGCTCGCCTGGTCGCCATACAGCAAGGACAAGCCCAACATCGTCGTCGCGGGGCCGGTGCCCGGGAAGATCTACGAGACGATGGTGCTCCCCATCCTCGCCCCCGACCCCAACAAGACCCCCGAGATCGTGTTCAACAAGTACGAGTTCTATTTCGGAGGCAACCGGGGGCGCGGGCAGGTCTACCCGGAGGGCAACCTCAGCAACGTCAACATGTACACCGCGGCGGCTGAGGGCACCGTGACCGAGATCGTCCCGGGCGAGAAGGTGGTCATCACGAAGGCGGACGGCACTGTGGTGGACTCGCTCATTGGCAAGGGGGCCACGGTCGTGGTCGAGGTCGGCGAGAGCGTGAAGAAGGACGAGCAGATCACCACGAACCCCAACGTTGGCGGCTTCGGTCAGGAAGACAAAGAGGTCACGCTGCAGGACATGAACCGCGTGTATGCGTACTGCGGCCTCTCCATCTCGATCTTCCTGGCGCAGCTGGTGTTCGTGCTTAAGAAGAAGCAGTTCGAGAAGGTGCAGCTTGCGGAGGGCTTCTGAGCAGCACCCTCTCTGAGAGGGCATGCGCCGCCCCTCCTCATCTCCTTGCCTGCGTTTGACTTCTCTCAGCTTCGGTTCCTCGCCACTTCCATGACCCTCATCCCTCCATCCCCTTCTCTTTCCCCTCTGCTGAATCCCCCCTGCCGTTCCCCCCCCCTCCACCTCCCTCGCTCCCTCCCTCCTGCTCCCCTCCCTGCCCTTCCTTACCTCTCTCTGCTCCTCGTGCCTCGTCGTTGTCGTCGTCGTCCCCCTGCGCCTCAGCATCCTCCAGATCCTCCTACTCCACCACCTCCTCCACCTGCCCCGCACCCTGCCCCGCACTGGCTGCAGCTCCCTCTCTCTCGACGGACTGGCCTCGTCGTCCAGCCTCTTTCCGGGCGACGAGGTTCAGGTTGCTCTGGCGCTTATTCTGGCGGCGGCTGGATTTTTAGTCCGCACAGGGCACCTATGCACCATCGCGTCACCATTGGTGTCTTGGCCAGTGTCATCCTGGGCCCCAGGCGTACATTCCTTTCCAGGCCTTGGCCAGGCGGGCGTGCACACCAAGCCAGGGCCTAGGCTGGCCATGGCCAGGCATGGTAGTGGTGTACAGGTGTCCTCTGCGCATTTAGTACCCGGCGATTTTCTGATCCCCGCGTGAACCGTGTCTAGCGAGTTGCTAGCCGATGTCAACACGAGCCTCCTGCTGCTGCTGCTGCTGCTGCTGCTGCTGCCCCCCCTTCCCTCAGATCCGGGGTTGGTGACAGCGATTCGAGTCCTCGGCACGGTCCAAGGTGGATCTGATGTCAGAACGCGTCTTGCAGTTCTTAGATTCGCCCACCGTGGCTGTGGGCATGTCCACTACTGGCGCCACCACCGGCCACGACGTGCAGGGCCCTGTTCAAGTCGGCGACGAGGAGCTCCTGAACGTGGTGGTGCTATGGCCGCTGGTGGGCGCAACGCGTTCACCTCCATCCTCGCCTGTCTGGTGCGCTGCAGGCGTTCAAAAGGATCGCGCAGGAGCGCCTTGTCTGGTCGACTTTCCCTGGAACGCTCCATGTCCACGCATGCCCAAGTACTGGGGCTCACTTTTGTCTCCTACGCTGATGAACGCGGGTGCCGACTCGAAGTTAGTGTTTATGATGATCTCCGTGTGTGGAG
>CAUYUJ010018045.1:162500-167649 GCA_963575745.1 Prorocentrum cordatum
GCGTCCACCACCCGATTGATGATACCAAGTTGCCTGCACCAAGCCAGCTCATGGCGCCTCACGTCAAGCCTCAAACCACATCTCATCTCCCCGCTCCGTTCCACTTCCTCCCTGTCCTTTCTCCCTCACCCCATTTCCCCTCTTCCCTCGCTCCCCCCCCTCTGCTTCCCCCTTTCAGCCCTTCCGCGCTCCCAGTGCTTCCCCTGCTCCTGCTCCTCCCCTCCCCTGTGCTCTACTTCCTCCCGCATCCAGCGCGGTTTTTTCGTGCGCGGCTGGAATTTCCGGCTCGGCCACTAGTTCATTGTATCGACCGACGGCCCGTGGGCCGGCTGACGACGGTTGTCAGTTGGTTGTTGTTGGCGCTGGTTGGGCTTCAAAGCGCCTGTAGTTATCAGTGGGCCATGTGGGCCGCAGCAGCAGGGGGGTGCTAATTGGCGGTGGCCGAGGTTGGTCCTCGCGCGTTCCTGGGCCTGTTTGGTGCAGCGTCTGGGCACTGTCTGAGCGGCAGGGTTTTTTCCAGAGAAGAATCAGAACAAGATGTCCTCGCACCGCTGCGCGTCGCCATCTTCGGCCAGCATCGCAGGCGCGCGCGGCATGGTCGGGGGTAGCACACATGAATCGATACCGCTATTTCTGAGAGAGCGTGATCCACCGCCGCTTTACTGTGGAAAATTGCCAACCTTTTCCTCCGGAACCCGGGGTCCGCCCCCCCCCCCCCTCCGAAAATCCCCCCCCCCCCCCCCCCCCCCGCTGGAACCCCTGGCCCCCCCCCCTCTCCCCCGGCAAACCCCCCCCCCCCTCCCCCTAACCCCCCCCCCGCCCCCCCCTCCCGCTCGAAAACCGGGGGGGGTCCTAAACCCGGTTCACTACCGTTCGAACCCCTCCCCCCCCCCCCCCCCTCCCCGGATCCGGAAAACCGGGGGGGTTCACCACTACCCCGAACCCCCCCCCCCCACACTCCGCCAGCAAAAACTCCCGGTCCCCACCACCGTCCGCATCACATCCCCCACTGGTGTTCCCAGCACCTGTCCTCACCACCACTGTCCCCACTGGTTCCACCACCGCCCCTACTGTCCCACCAGTGCCCCCACCACTGTCGCACTGTCCCCGCTGTCCCCAGAACTGTTCCCACCACGGTTCCACTCTCCCCACTGTCTCCACGGCCCCAACCACTGCCCGACTATCCCCACTGTCCCCACTGTCCCACTGACTCCTCCGCTGTCCCACTGAGCTGTCCCACTGTTCCCACCACTGTCCCCACTGTCCCCACCACTGTCCCCACTGTACCTCTGTCCCATTGTCCCACCGCCGTCCTCGCCACCGCCTTCACCACTGTCCCCACCACCATTGTACCCTCCACTGTCCCACTGTTTCCACCTCATTCCCATTGTCCCCACACCACTGTCCCCACCACCACCGTCACCACCACTGTCCACTGTCCCCCCCTGTTCCCACCATTGTCCCCACCACTGTCCCCACCACTACCGTCCCCACCACTGTCCCACTGTCCCACTGTCCCCACCACTGTCCCGCTATCCCCTCACCACTGTCCCCACCAACACCGTCCCCACCACTGTCCCGCACCACCCACCGTCCCCACCACTGTCCGCACCCCCACTCGGTTTTCGAGGGGGGGGGGGGGGTTCGAACCGGTAGTGACCCCCCCCCCTTTTCATGATGGACTGGGGGGGGGGGGGGAGGGGAGGGGTTCGAACCGGTAGTGACCCCCCCGGTTTTCCGGTGGGGGGGGGGGGGGAGGGGTTCGAACCGGTAGTGACCCCCCCCCGGCTTTCCGCCAGCAGCGGTAGAACACGCTCTTTCCTATTTCTCAAGCCTGTCCCAGGATGCGATCCCACCAGGATTCCGAGGCGGAAGCGTGGCGAACCGAGGCCCCCCAGAGGCGAAACACAGGCGAGGGGTATTGGTATCGGCATGTCTTCTTCGTGCTCTGAACCTCCCTGTCAAGATGCGCTCGGAATGTCCCCTCCGGGGGTTTGGCCTGGCATCGATTCGGCGTCCGCCGTGGCCCGGAGCGGCCCCAGCGGCCTAAATCGAGGAGCCAACTCAATCCGCAACTTTGGAGTGTCGATCCTCGATTTCCGAGCTCGACCTCCTGATCGGAGTGAGAAGGAGAAGCCCTTCTTAGAAGGCGGCGGGGCTTCTCAGAAGCGCTCTGGCGTTCTGAGAAGTTTTCTGTGCCTTCGGGGACAGCAAGGGAGCGGGCAGGACATTGCGCGCGGAATCTGGTCCTCCTCGAAGGGGGCACTACGGTTGTTTAAATTTTGTGTCCCAACCATCTTGTGGTGTTGGGTCCTCGTTTTGATGAGACAGCGCCCCGCGTCTCACCTCACCTCACCTCACCTCCCGCTGCCCCTTCCCACCCCCCCGCTCCTCCCTCCTCCAATTCCTGCCTCTGCTCGCCGCATGTCCACCATGTCGGCACACCCCTCGCGAGGATCGCGGCCCCATAGCTCCACCGAAGGCCCCAGCGGCGGGGCTTGCACCGCCCACCCCCCCCCCCCCCCCTCCATTTCGGCGCACCCCTCGCGAGGATCGCGGCTCCATCGGGAGCTCCACCGAAGGCCCCAGCGGCAGGGTTTGCGCGCGCCCCCCCGCGCATTTTGGAACGCCCATCACGAGGATCGCTGTGACCTTGCAGGGAGCTCCACCGAAGGCCCCAGCGGCAGGATTTGCACGCGCCCCCCCGCCCTTTTCCGCACACCCCTCGCGAGGATCGCGGCTCCATAGGGAGCTCCACCGAAGGCCCCAGCGGCGGGGTTTTCACGAGCCCCCCCCCCTGATATCTGCGCACCCCTCGCGAGGATCGCAGCCGCGTGGGGAGCTCCACCGAAGGCCCCAGCAGCACGCCCCCCTGCCCATTTGGGCACGCCCCTCACAAGGATCGCGGCCCCTTAGGGAGCTCCACCAAAGGCCCTTGCGGCAGGGTTTGCATGCGTCCCCCAGCCGATTTCGGCACACCCCTCACGAGGATCGTGGCCTTGCAGGGAGCTCCACCGAATGCCTCAGCGGCAGGGTTCGCATGCGCCCCCCGCCCATTTCGGCGCGCCCCTCACGAGGATCGCGGCCCCATGAGGAGCTCCGCCGAAGGCCACAGCGGCAGGGTTTGCACGCGCCCCCCCGCTGATTTCTGCACACCCCTCACGAGGATCGTGGCCGCATGGGGAGCTCCACCGAAGGCACCAGCGGCAGGGTTTGCACGCGCCCCCCCGCCCATGTTGGCACACCCCTCAGGAATCGATTGCACGAGATTTCCTCATAATTTGTGCCGGAATCCTGTTCCCGCCCGAGGTTTCTTCACAAGTTGCGCCGTTCGGTTCCATGCCCCGCGCGCCCATTGGGGTCCGCCCGCCCGACCCGCACTCGAGGGTTCGCCCGCCCGACCCCGCCCGTCAGGGTCCGCCCGCCCGACCCGCCTGTTGGGGTCTGCCTGCCAATCCTGCGGTTTTTCTTCCCCCCCCTGCTGACCTCCTCCTCCTCAATTCTTCTGTCTCCTTCTTGCCCCCCTCCCATCTCGTGTCCGCCTGCCTTCCTCGCTGTCTCCCCGTTTTCCCTTCTCGCCGTCCGCTTCCCGTTTCTGGGGCCGTGACCACGAATCGCACGGGACAAGAAAGGGATCTACACCCCCAGAGGTGGGTACGGTCGAAGTCGAAGGAGGTGGGTATGGAGGGTTTGGGGACAGACATGTTGCATGGCACGCGAGCAACGAAGAGCGATCAGTGTTGAGATGATTGTTGCTGCTGTTGTTGATGTTGTTGTTGTTGTTGGTGGTGGTTGTGTTGTTGTTGTTGTTGATGTTGTTGTTGTTACTGCTGCTGCTGCTGCTGTTGTTGTTGTCGTTGTTGCTGTTGTTGTTGTTGTTGTTGTTGTTGTTGTTGTTGTTGTTGTTGTTGTTGTTGTTGTTGTCTGGCTGTCTTTAGGGCGGGTTTTAGTTGAGTTAGTTGAGCCCCCCCCCGTGGAGATGGTCATGGTGATGGTGATGATGGTGGCTATCGTAGTGATGATGGCGATGCGGATCATCGTAATGGTCGTGCAAGATGGTGATGATGATGGTGATGGTGATAGTGATGATGCAATGATGATCATGATGATGATGATGATGATGATGAAGATGATGATGATGATGATGATGATGATGATGATGATGATGATGATGATGATGATGATGATGATGATGATGACGATGCTGATGATGATGATGATGATGATGATGCTGATGATGATGATGATGATGATGCTGATGATGATGATGGTTATGATGCCCCTCGTCCTCGTTGAGGGCCTCATCGAGAGCGGCCCCGTCGAGCCCTGCCAGTGCGGCCTCGTCCTCATCGAGGGCCTCATCGAGAGCGGCCCCGTCGAGCCGCGGCTGCAACAGCTCGGGCGCCGACGCTGACGGAGCGTCCGACGCCGACGACTCCGACGGAGTTGCCGACGCCGACGGAGTTGCCGACGCCGACGGAGTTGCCGAGGCCGCCGGCTCCAAGAGCGGCTCCGACAGCGACTCCAACAGCGGCTCCGACAGCGACTCCAACAGCGGCTCCGCCCCGAGCAAAGTAGTCGAGAAGTTTGACATTGTTTCCATGACCCTGGAGGAGCACGTCGCCAGTCACAACTACCCAAAGCACGTCACGACGTGCGGCGCTTGCAAGTTTTGGAAAAACAAAGAAAAGTGGAGCGCCTCTCTGTCTGCGACGAATCCAGTCGCCCTGAAGCCTGAAACTTGGATAGGCTGCGCAGGTGGTAGATATGCAATCGGTTTGTTTTGCTCGGCGTTCAAGGGCCCTCGTTGCCAATCCACCATTGGGCAAGTCACTGGGAGTTTCGGCCGTCGCCAGAACCTCGTGCGGCACGCACAGGGCCAGGAGCACCAGGCAGCAGAGGCGGCGTGGAAAGAGCGGATTCGAGCGGAAGGCGCACAACGGCAGGTTCGAGTGGAAGGCCCCACAACGGCTGCAACAGCTGCAACAGCCGCGGCGCAGGCGCCCGTCGTCGCCCACGCCGCCGACCAGCGCGTTGGCGGCCGCGCAGTGGTCGCCGCCCGTACACTCATGGAGACGTCCAGTTCCTTCAGAAGTTTCGATGTCTGGCGGGATGCGCTCCTCGGGCAGGACCGCGCAGCTTTGGGGTC
>CAUYUJ010018045.1:167749-216123 GCA_963575745.1 Prorocentrum cordatum
GGGCGTAGCGCGACGCATTTTGTTCGACTTCCGCGCGCCGCGCGCGCTTGGGCGCGGCGGGGGCGGGCCCACGGGAAATTTATTTTCGCGAACATCGATTTCGAGGAGAGGGGATTGTGGAGCATGCGGTCTGCCAACCGAAACGTGAGGGAGGAAGGGGGGGGAGGAGGAAGGGGGAAGGAAAGTGGCACTATGACGGAAACCAAGCTCTCGTCGCGCTGGCGAGTGGGCAATCCAGCTCTGGGGCGGGATTGTATTCGGCGGGGGGCTCGATCTCACGCGATCGACCTGCGATCGGGGTCGAATGTGGGCATGGGCGCTCGATCCTGCCGCCGATCGCCGATCGCCGACCGCTGTGCTCTTTTTCGTGCTTCTCTAGAGCATGAAATCGGCATCACCCTAACATACTTATACTATATGTGCTTCGCCCCCCCGGAGGCGACGCGCGCGCCGAGAAATCTTATAGTATATGCGTCGTGGGGGGGCGCTTTCTGGCCACACCGCTCGGGAAACGATATACTACAAGATGGGTATACTATACGTTCGGGTCGGACGCGCGCCTCCAAGGAGGACATATAGTACTAGTATGTCTTTGTGCTTCCCATGAAAAGAACAAGCGATGAGACAAGAAAAAGTTGATAGCGCACAAGATAAAATACAATTGTAGAATAGTAGAAAAAGAGAATATAAAGACACGCGAATGAAGCGGAGGAAATGAAAGCGAAACAGAAACACAATCACACAGAAAGCTGCAACTAAATTAAGCAAAAACAGCAGTTGAACACAAATGGACAGAGGGAATGCACAAACGAACTAAAATATATCATGGCAAATCGAAAAGAAAAGAAAAGAAAATAAAGCATCGAGGTCCCGCTGAACATCCAGGGCCTGATCGCGTCCTATTTCAAATCCAGCGACGCGGGGCCCGCCGCGCGCGGGGCGTTCACGGCGTACCCGACAATCCAGCGCGCCGATAACGATCCCGTGCCAGTGGGCATGTATATGCAACTGAAACAACCACTCGCAAGAACTCAGCCGCCCCCCCCCCCCTTTCCCCCCGTCGCCTGTCGCCTCCAAGCGTGAACCTACGGCGCTGTCGAGGAGAGGCGGAGGATATTATTTGGCCCAGAAGAGGGCGGGCCCGCGACGCCCATGAGCGGCGTTGTCCCGCCCACAGGCACTGCCGCACCGCGCGAACCACTGGCTGCGCGGGTACCTCGTGGACGGCGAGGGCTTCCCATCAGCGCAGCCCGAGCTCCACGACGCCGCCCGCGTCCGCTTCAAGAGGGAAGCGCTGCGCGCCTCCATCCGCTTTATTGCGGAGGAGTCTTGGAGGCTGCGGGCAAGCATTCTGCAATATATATATATATATATATATATATATATATATATTGCGTCTCGGATAGTTTGGGATGGTGCCGTGTACCTGTGTTGGTGTAGATCCGCGTTCGGGGGATCAAGATGGCTTTCGCTCAGCGTGCCTGCGCGTGAAATTTAGATGAGAGAGACCCAGTGTTGCTTCGGTCTCAAATCCAACATATAATCATGCGCATTGGATATGGATCAGGACTTGCGTCTCCAGAGGTCGGGTTTGTAGTTACACCCGCTGCGCTTCGGTTTCCCAGGGTGGGGACAGCGGACGGATATCCGACACGTAGTGGATATATGCATATATATATATATATCTATATAGATATATATATATATATATGGATATATATATATATATATATATATATATATATATAGCCCGCGGAGGTTGCGGTCCATGGTCAGGGAGGCCGCGGGGAAGAACGTGCTCGCGTGGAGCAGCGTGGCGCGGCTGCGGGCGCAGGGCCCGGCGACGGTCGGAGAGAGAGATGGGCGGGGGGGGGGCGCGCATTCACCGCTTCGCCGACTTAGGTCAGGCCAATGGTGCGCCCAGGATCGGCGCATGCCCCCCCCCCCCCCCTTCATGGCCAGGGAGGCCGCGCGCGCCGATCCAGGACATGGGCCCGGCCCGATTTGGATCGGCGAGAATGCTGAATGGCAGCTCCCCGCTCTCCCACGACAGGTGGAGAGCGATTCTCCAGGCCCCGAGCTGGAGGCCATCGCGAGCATGATGGCCGCGCCCAGCTTAGATGACGACTCGCCGCGACCGCGGCGGCGCCCTGAGGGGGGAGATTGGCGGGGCGAAGGTCGGGCGGGGCCTTCGCGCTATTAACTTGCATTATGCATTGGCGCCCGCACCGGGGATTACGGCGCGGGGAGGGCGCGCGGCGTGTCTGCCCCCCCGCCAGATGCGTCATCTCTCTGAGGTGTTTCGGGCGCTTTACATAGCGGGTCCATGGGGGGCCCCACTGGGAGCATTGAGGCCCGAGCCCCGCTGCCGTTGCCGCATTGCCAGCAGGCAAGCGCCCCCTCGGCCCCTGTGCCCCTGCCGTTCGCAATGGCGTTCGAGTTCGCCTTCCTGCACGACGTGCGTCCGGGCGCCCCTTTGCCTCAAGATATGTTGTGGAGGGAGTTGAGCTCTTTTCAGTCGGTTCGTTTGCAGGCTGGCCAGGACCGGCCGATGGGGCGGGGTCGATCGAACAGCTCCGTTTGCCCTTTCGAGGCGGGGGGGGGGAGTCTTGAGGCCTTCAGCAGCGGGGTGCCCCGCTGGGATCGACGGCGCGGGGGCGTGCGGGGCTCGGGGGCTAGTGCTTCACTTCGCCCCCTTCCAGAACATAGTTTTTGGGTTTTCAGCATCGGGCCAGTGCCCCGTTTGGACGCTTGGATCCTCGCCCCAGGATCGTCTGTGCATCAGCGTCCACGGCTGGCCCCGCATGAAGCACTACAACAAGACCATGTTCTTCTTCGCGGCGCCTGGCTTCGTTGGGCCTGTATGGTTGCCAACGGATCACACGCTGCTGCCGCTGGTCATTCGCCCGTGCGCGCGCATCAGGGTGGCCGTGCACTGCGTCGGGTACGACCGCGGAGTGACGTGCTCAGCGCGCGTCGGTCGGTCGATCGATCTGTCTCATGTCGATCGATCTCGATTACTGCAGCGACCGACGTCGATTGCGATATTGCGAACGATGCGCTGTCGGTATTACTGCCGATGTCCGCCGTCGTCAACGGTTGCGCGGGGCGCTGAGGCTCGCGTCTGCACGCTGGTCTTCACCCCCGAGCACGGCGCGCCCTGGATCGACACGGTTGGCTGGGCCACGACCTGGAAGGGCATGGAGAGGATCGTGCAGACGGTGCTCTCCGTGCCGCCGCATCGGTGCGTGATCTTCCAGGCGGGCACCTTGCCCGCTGCTGTTCGCGCGGCCAGATCGATCGGCTCGAACCGATCAGCTCGGACTGGGTCGGGTCGATCGGGTCGGATCGACATCTGGGCGTGTCGTTGAAGTTAAGGTGGGCGGGAACCAGCCGACCAACCGCCAGCACGTCGGGCCGACCTTCGGACTGCGCCCGTGAGAGGCGCGCCCAGGCGCTTGCGCGCGGGGGAGCTAGCCCAGCGCCGCATGGGCGGCGCGCGGAACCACTTTCCTCAATCTTGTTGCACTTGAATATATAAGTTTATCATTTCCGAAAAGCGGGCGCCCATTGCGCCTCTGCGAAGTCAATCACCGTGGTATCTTGCCCCCCCCCATAACGCTCCCTCCGTCGAGCTAACAACTTCTCCGAAGATCTTACTGCACCCGAAATGTAATTTATCGTTTCCGAAAAACGGGTGGGAGACGCCCCGCGCGGGGCGCGCTTCGGTGTTGCGTTATTTTTTCGAAGCGATTTCTGAGCGTGCACGTTCGGCGAGATCGACTTGGCCCAGGCGTTGCCTATATTGTTTCCGGGGGCGCGGACGGGGAGCTCCGCTGTGAGATCTTGCGCGCCCATGGCACATTCAGTTCGTCACTCGTCGCATATACGCCTACGTGTCAGCACTTCTTATGCGGTAGCCGCTAAGGCTCGATCTGCTCGCGGCC
Source organism: Prorocentrum cordatum (assembly GCA_963575745.1). Classification (NCBI taxonomy): domain Eukaryota; class Dinophyceae; order Prorocentrales; family Prorocentraceae; genus Prorocentrum; species Prorocentrum cordatum. Next base: position 171,697 of record CAUYUJ010018045.1, read on the forward strand.
CATCGCCGCCGACGCCCTGCGCAGGCGGCGCGCCCCTAGCGGCATGGCCAGCGCAGACCGCCTCTTCAAGCCAGGGCCTGGCCTTCAACAAGACATCGACCTAGATGGCCCTTTTGAAACCCACTTGTGGAACTGCGCGCACTGCAATTGCAAGCTCGTCGCACGCACGGGCATGGCCTCGCGCCCAGACACGACTTGCACCCTCCACGACTTGCACGGCACGAGGGAGATCTCCGTCCGACAGTGGAGGTGCCAGGGCAGGAACTGCATGCTCACCTACGGCCCTAACTTCGCGTGGATCGACGGCAAGAAGGTCAACACCGCTTCGCTGAACGATTTCGAGAAGATCGGCGTCGTGTTTGTAAGCAACAAGCGAGCCTTCACTCTTCGGTACCTGAGGTACCACGAGAAGGCCATGTTCAGGATGTGCACCTCGGCAACGGGCACCGACTGGGTGATGAAGGAGACGTTCGCCGACAAGTCCCAGCGCGCCTACGGCGGGGAGTTCTTGCACGACTACAGGAAGCTGCACTTGGAGGGCATCTTATATCTGCTCGCAGTGCAAGAGATGGAACCGGTCGGGGAGCATTTGAACATCGTGCTCGGCGAGGAGATTAGCGCCGCCGCGCTCAAGAAGTTTGACGCGCACCTGCACGACTGCGTCTTCCCCGATCCCAGGCTCAACAAGGTGTCCCTGCTCATTGGGGACGGGCGCGAGAAGGTTGCCATGAAGTGCCCCAAGCCCGTTGCAGGGAGGTCATCCGCCGTCACGAAGAGGCCCGCCGCCATGAAGAGACGCTCACTGAGGAGGAGCGTGGTCAAGAAGCCGCCCGCCATGAAGGCGACGATGAGGAAGATACGGAAATTCTATCTGGAAAAAACCTGCCCGCAAGAAGAAGAGCGCGGCGACTCAGAGAGGCAATGCTACCGCGACGTGGGGATACAAGCGCAAGCCCCCCCACGGCCAGCATCACAACTACGGGTGGTACATGGTCGTCACGCAGCAGGGGCGGGTCGTCGCCGCCATCGAGCAGGCGGTGCCCGAGGGCAACGGCGTCGCTGCCGCGGCGCTCGGGAGGGCCATTGTCAACCACCCCAAGGTCGACACCTGTGCATGTGACCGATGCTGCTCGTTCTACCAGTTTGCCATGAAGATCGTCGCGTTCAAGCCAATAAAATTTTGGACCGTGGACTGGATGCACGCCAAGCGGCACTCGGACACCTGCCCGTGCAATCCGTACCACATCCGCAGGCTGAAGCTCAGGCTGAAGGGCGTGAACACGCAGGCGGCCGAGCAGACCTTCAGCTGGTTCAAGGGGTACTCGCGCATCCTGAACGAGATGTCGCCTCTGCGGCATTAATCCATGGTTCTGTGCTTCTGCAAGCTCCACAACCAGTACATTGCCGAGCGCCGAGCGGACTATCTTCCACCGATGGCGGCCGTCGTGTCCAGCGGCATGAGGGTCAGCCACTACGGGTGCTAGTCGTACCCAGCATCATTCGGCGTTAGAGATTTCAGTGGGAGCGAGCATGTGCGCCATTGCGAAAGTCTGTATGAATGAGAATCTTTCCGACTAGACAGCTGGGCGGCGGGGAGTAGGGTGGTTGACTAGTCCGATATGCGGCGCCGCCGCGGCAGCGGTCACGTTGCGGAAAAAAAAGACGACCTTCCTACCCGCCTCGTCTTCCTCCTACACACAGACGCACACGCACGCACACGACTCTGCACACACACACACACACGAACGGAAACTAGAGAGAAGAAGAAAGCAGAGAAGAGCGAAGAAAGGGCACAACATACCGCATGCTTCACACACTCCTGGTTCTCACCGAGCACCGCCGCCACCCCTTGTCCACCACCGCGATTACCGCCACCGCCCTCTGGCACCCCAAAGGGAATAGCGACGAGGAGCTAGAGGAAGGAGATGATGATAATGAGGCCGAAGGCTGGACGCGCCCGAGTGTCTCGTGCAGCGCGCGAGGCACGAGCCCGCATTTTCTCCACTCACAAAATTAACAAACAAAAATGTGCGCGGCGCCGAGGCGAGAATGACGCTTTTGAAAAAACGTACGCTTTTTCAAGTTTGCACTCTCGCTTCGGCGCCGCGTACGTTTTTTTCAAAAGCGTCATTCTCGCCTTGGCGCCGCGCACATTTTTGTTTGTTAATTGTGTGGGTGGAGAAGATGCGGGCTCGTGCCTCGCGCGCTGCACGAGACACTCGGGCGCGTCCAGCCTTCGGCCTCATTATCACCATCTCCTTCCTCTAGCTCCTCGTCATTATTCCCTTTGGGGTGCCAGAGGGCGGTGGCGGTAATCGCGGTGGTGGACAAGGGGTGGCGGCGGTGCTCGGTGAGAACTTGGAGTGTGTGAAGTATGCGGTATGTTGTGCCCTTTATTCGCTCTTCTTTGCTTTCTTTTTCTCTCCAGTTTCCGTTCGTGTGTGTGTGTGTGGAGTCGTGTGCGTGCGTGTGTGTCTGTGTGTAGGAGGAAGACGAGGCGGGTAGGAAGGGCGTCTTTTTTTTCTTTCCGTAACGTGACCGCTGCCGCGGCGGCGCCGCATATCGGACTAGTCAACCACCCTACTCCCCGCCGCCCAGCTGTCTAGTCGGAAAGATTCTCATTCATACAGATTTTCGCATTGGCGCACATGCTTGCTCTCACTGAAATCTCTAACGCCGAATGATGCTGGGTACGACTAGCACCCGTAGTGGCCGACCCTCATGCGGCTGGACACGACGGCCGCCATCGGTGGAAGGTAGTCCGCTCGGCGCTCGGCAACGCACTGGTTGTGGAGCTTGCAGAAGTACAAAACCATGAATTAATGCCGCAGGGGCGACATCTCGTTCAGGATGCGCGAGTACCCCTTGAACCAGCTGAAGGTCTGCTCGGCCGTCTGAGTGTTCACGCCCTTCAGCCTGAGCTTCAGCCTGCGGATGTGGTACGGATTGCACGGGCAGGTGTCCGAGTGCCGCTTGGCGTGCATCCAGTCCACGGTCCAATATTTGATTGGCTTTGTGATCTAACATCGCATGCTCGATCATCGAACATGGTATGTTAGATCACAATTTCTGATATACCATGCTATGTTAGATCACAAGTTGTGATCTAACATATCATGTTAGATCACAAATTTGGCTGTAGAGAACAATTTCCGTTCTTACATGGCATGTTAGAGCACAAGTTGTGATCTAATATACCATGTTAGAGCACAACTTGTGATCTAACATAGCACGTTCAAAAATAACTTGTGCTCTAACATAGCACGTTAGATCGCAGCGTGCGCACTAACATGCTATGTTAATGTTAGATCACAAATGGGGAAAACGAAAGGACACACTAGACCCGACCAGGGGAAAACTATGGCATGCTAGATCCGTCCAACGGAAAAAACTAGACCCGACCAGGGGAAAACTGGACCCGACCTGGGAAAAACCAGACCCGACCCGGGAAACACTAGACTTGACCACAAGGAAAATTAAACCCGACCAGGGGAAAAGTAGACCCGTCAAGGGAATAAGTAGACCTGGCCAGAGAAGAACTAGACCCGACCCGTAGCCACGATTGGCTCGCACGTTCAGTTGCGACTCAGCTTTTGCTTTCACTAGCGGCGGCGGCGCAGTCCTTGCTTTCGCCAGCGCAAGGATGCCGCCCTTCCACGCTGGCTGGGAGGCCATCGGCGCGGTGTCCATGGAGGGCGACGGCGCCAAGGTTTCGGACGACGTCAGTGCCGACATGATGATGCCGCTGCGGGTGAACTACAACGAGCAAGACAACGTCGCCGTGCCCATCATGGCTTACAAGATCCGCCATCTGCCGTTGGGGCCGAAGGCTGTGGCGCTGCTCAAGCTGCTTCACAGCTATCCGAAGCTCGCCGCCGCGGTCGTCATCCACGAGCGCAATCGCATGAACGTGGTGGACAAGCAGAAGACCGACAGCGAGAGACTCAGGGCCAAGGCCGTTTCCAAGGCAAAGGCGGAGGAGGCGAAGGCCCTTCAGGATTAATATGCAAAGTCCATCTGGTGGTGGCGCCGCCTACGCTGGAACAAATAGACCCGACCAAAGGAAACACTGTGCCCGACCAGGGGAAAACTAGACCCGACCAGGGAAAACACTGGTTAGATCACAATTTGTGATCTAACCAGCGTGTTAGATCACAATCGCCCCCCTCGGCCATCCTGTGTTAGATCACAATTTGTGATCCCACATCGCATGTTAGATCACACATTGTGATATAAGGTCACAACTTGTCATCTAACATGCCATGTTAGACCACATGGGATCCAACATGGCATGTTCGATCGCACGTTGTGATATAACATGGTATGTTAGATCAGACTTTGTGCTCTAACATGCCATGTTAGAGCAGAAATTGCGCTCTAGAGCCAAGTTTGGGCTCTAACGTGCCATGTTCGAGCACAATTTCTGATCTAACATAGCATGTTAGATGACAACTTGTGGTCTAAGATACCATGCTAGAGCACAACTTGTGGCCCGTATGCCCCATCCTACTTTCCTTCCACCGCCGATATGGCTCCCAGGTGGCGCCACGAAACCACCTTCTTCGCCAAGCACACACAGACTGATATTCACGATGTCTGGCTCTGGTGCAGAGTCCAATACGCTGTCGGCGTGCATGCGGGGGGAGCACGCAGAACTGCAACTGCCCCCGCGCCTGCTTCCGCCCGCAACAGCCCCCACTTGCATCGCCAACGCCAACGACATCATCAGCCGCAGCCATATGGGCACACATAGATTGCAATCTGGCAGGAAGGTCTGATGTCGTTCACCAGTTATGTGGCGCAGGCGGAATGCGCCCTGCAACTGCAGTTTCCGCTTTTCCATCCCGCGCCATCAGGTTTGGAACTGCACATGCCGTTTCCGCCGAAGCCGTTCATGACGGACGCCCCGCCGAGCGCCCCGCCGTTGTTTCCGCCGCGCGCCCCGCCGAGCTCCACCTGCAGCTCGCCGAGCATGGGCTTCTCCAGCGATGAGGAGCTCGACCTACTCGAGCCAGCGCCGAAGAAGCACAAGGCGGATAAGCCCAACGTGCCCAAGCGCGTGCAGTTCTACACGTTCAAGACCGTCTTCAATCTGATGTACGCAGAGTGGCCAGGGAGCAAGCCGCGGAGGCTGGTGCCGATAAGGCAACGTGCCGACGAGGACGGCATCTTGCACCCGTTGTGCTGGGCCAGGCTTGCGCACCACAAGAAGATGAAGGCCCGCTCCTTCAGACGCTACGTGGAGCAGGGGTGCAACTGCCAGAAGGACAATGAGGGGAAGGGCGCTGTGTGCTTCTATTGCAGCCGCGCGCACTCGCATGTTATGCTGAAGAACCACCAGCGGGATGAGGATGAGATTGGGATGAAGCTCGACATCACTTTATGCAGTGCCTTGTGCAGCGCTTTGGATTTGCGGGGCATGCCTCCGGCTGCACCGATGCATGCGCGAAAAGTCTTCAAGCCATTCTTTTCGTAGGGGCACTGAACGAATGTGCCGGGGATGCATGGCGCGCTTATGAACAAACAAACATCGTTGCAACCGCGATAGAGAGCCCTTGCACGGCTGCAGCAGCATCATCGCATCGCTGCAACAGCTTCACAGCTGCAAAGCAACGTCTAGCCAGAGATCATCGGGCACGGACGTCAGCATATCGATGTATCCTGTAAGTAGATTTGTACCACGCGCGTTGTCCCAAGTATCCGCAGCGGGGAGGGGCAAGACTACGGGAGGCATGCTGTGAGGAACGATGGTGGTCCCGTGACCAGCAGCTGGTCCGTTATCGTCATCTCGCTGTCCTGTTTCATGGAGTTGGCCAGGATCTTCTGGGCCGAAGGTGGTGTCTAAGATGGTGGTCCCGCGCTGGAACCAGGTGTTCTTACGTGCCCTGGCCACGCCGAGGGAGATCTATCATGGTGGCCCCGTGCTGGAACCCTGAGTATTCACGTGTCGATGCCGCCCAGAAGCAGGCGCGAAGTGGTCTCAAGATTCCAACATGCCGCCTCGTCCGCCCCGCCTCCTCCTCGCTCGCTTCCCCTCCTTCTCCATAGCACTCTCGGCCAGAGCCAGACCTGCAACAGGCGCACTAGCTGTGACAAACGGCCAGCAGCTGCGACAGTCCGTCAGCGCGCGATGCAGTCGTCCGAGCAGCCGTTCAAGGAGTTTTGGACCGAAGCGATCTGGCCCGCCATCCAGACCGATTACGAGAGGCTCGCGAAAACCACTCCGAAGCGCATCGCCGAGAGAGTGGAGAAGGAGAGGGCGGAAAAGAACAGGAAGGACAAGGACGACAAGGAGAAGCCTGAGGGGAAGACTGCTAGGAGGAAGGAGAAGGATCCAGTTCAGGAGAAGCTCGCAAGGACCATCGAGGAGGCGAAGGAGAAGGGCGAGCGCAGGAATGCCTACATGAACTTGGCGTGGACAGGGCCGATCGATAACATTATGCTTCAGGATGCGATATCGCTGGGCAAGGTGGAGAACGCGGCTGCGGATATGTTTCTGAAGAACCTGCCGACGAACGCGGCGGCTGAAACAGCGGCCGAGCCTGGGGAGGCGGCTGACGACATCGATGGCCCCCCACAGAGTAAGCCGCAGCGGCGGGCCGTGGAGGCCCTCAGCGCGAGCCGTCGGCGGCCTTGGAACATCCCGAAACAGGTTGAGAAAGGTTTCGAGATCCCAATCATGGTCTCCAGCGTGAACCAGTTTATGGCGCCCGAGCTCGGCAAGTTCAAGCGATTGGCCATGGGCGTCGTGGTGAACGCAGCGTGGTTGGCCTTGTATTGGGCGAGAGAAGAAGGCTCAACGGAGGCTGCAACAGCGCTCGAAGAGTTGATTATTGTTTGGCCCTTCGACTTCATCCACATCAAGGGGGGCGCGGCTGAGGAGATCGAGGAAAACAAGTTCAAGTGGGCAGTGGACACGTCGGCCCGCACCGAGCGCCTGCGCGACTTCTTCGGGCTGGAGAACTCGAACCTCCTCCGCGTCGCGGCCAAGGCGGCGGACATCGTCCGGGCCCATGCGACGGGGGGCGGACAGCCAGCGCCAGAGAAGGTTCACGAGTGGCTGGTGAAGAACGCGACGTGGGGCGTCCACCACTGTCCTGATGTGGGCACAGTGAAGAGGCACATGCTGAATTGGGCTGCCCTCGCGAAGTGCCCAGCAGCACCGACGCTCATGGAGACGGCCGTGACCAGCTGGGGGCGAGACAATCTGCTGGATTGGCCAACGAAGCTTGTGGCGATCGTTACAAAAACCGACCACCTCTCGCTGGGTTACGTCGTCGAAACCTTGTTCACGAGGATGTGGCGGACGAACAAGAAGGACCCGTGCGACAGCGGGTGTGCTCTGAATGACGTAATCAACGAGATCCTCTGGGTGGGGGCCTACGTGTCGGCCTTTCTGCGGCAGCACCCAGACCTGTTCAAATCTGGCATCGACTGCAACAGAGAAGGGGGCCAGAGCACGCAGGAGTGTCTCTCCAGGGCCAAAGTTGTTCGCGCGGCCAGGTCCTACCTCGACGGCCCGCTGCAGTTTTTCCTGCAGACCGAGGGCCCTGACAAGGGCCCGTCCTGGACCCAGCCCCTGCCGAGCGAGGCGCTGCGGCTGACGATGAGGCACTTCCTCGACTTAGGCCAGGGCTTCTACAAGGCGGAGATCGCAGGCGCTCTCTCGCAACCGAGGAGCGAGCGGTACAGCTTGGAGGAATTCCACAAGGGCCAGCGAGTGGTGAAGCGTTTCTTCGAGCCCTTCCAGATCGCGCACGACAGCCTCTTGGGAGTCTCCAAGCCAGTTCCAGAGGAGTAAGAAGCCGAGAACGAGGCGGCCCTTGGCGGCGCCAAAGGGATCGGGACGGAGGTGGCTTCCGAGGAGAAGAAGAAAGTCGAGGTCTCTCCGGGCGATGTGACTTCCTTCAGGGAGAAGTGCGAGGAGGCGTGCGCGGCGGAGCTCGAGGGGCGGGTGGTCATGCTCGTTGCGGAGGGTACAGATGTGGAAATCTATTTAAAACGTCACGCAGATTCGTTTTTTACAAGACCCTCACGGACGCTGCAACAGTGATGGGCTTCTACAACGTCAAGACTGCGAGGTTGCGCAACGTCTTCGAGGGGCAAGGGCTCGCCCACCGAGAGCCTGCGCTGGAGGAGGCAGACTTTGAACGCTACCTCAAGTCTCTATCTCCGCTCAGGGTCCATGGACGGGACGCGTGCTGGGTGCTCACGGGCCGCGCGCAGGCAAACCTCCCCAATAGCAAGAAGATCCTTAGTAAGAACGGCTACAACTTCCTGCAATTCCACCTTTGCTACAACCTCAAGCAGATGCAGCAGTGCGGGCATTTCAGGAGGTAGAGAGGCGTCGCGAATTCCCGCAGCCACGAGGTGATGTTGCTCGCCTACAAGGGTAAGATCCCGAAGCACCTTCCCAAGGTCAGGGAGCACGTGGACGGAGGCAGCACCGTCTGGTGCGAAGTGGTGAAGAATATGCCCGTCCTCGCCCAGAAGAGCCACGCCCTCGTGTCCAAACAGGTCCGTCAGACGAGCTTGCAGTCGATGGCCGGCACGTGCATCACCGAGGTGGAGGCCCAGGAGCGCCAGAAAGAGGGGCTGATGGAACCCCCGCCGAACGAAGACGAGGATGCCCCTGATGCTGCAACAGCGGATGCTGCAACAGCTGGGGCGCCCGAGAAGCAACTCGTGAACGCGGCCGTGAAGAAGCGGAAGCTCTACCGCCAGCTCATGGGCACTGAGGTGCCGTGGTTCCCCCACGACGACGCCGCCGAGTTGCCCATGGAGCTGCGTCACGAGGCGGGGAGGCCCCAGCGCGTGCACTTCGGGGCGCCTGCGGGCGGAGCGGGCATGCACGGTTGCATTGAGAAGGGCGCCGGCGTCTTGGCGTCGTGCTACGACGATCACCATCGAGCGACTTTGATGCCGTTTCTCACGGAGCGCGCTGTCGAGGCCATGCTCAGCAGCAATGCAATGGTCTTCAGCAACGAGGCCCTGCTGCAGCGCTTTGCGCAATTGCGCTTGACGAAGGAGGACGCGTCGAAGGAGGAACGGAAGGAGGAGAAGAAGGAAGACAATATGGAAAATAAGGAACAGCCTGAGGATAATAAGAAGGGTAAGAAGGCGGCGGACAAGAAGAAGAAGAAGCCGAAGAAGAAGGCCGATGACGCCTCGTCCTCGCCCACGGACTCCGACTCCACCTCCGACGACGACGCGCTGAAGAAGAAGAAGAAGAAGAAGCCCAAGACGGAGAAGGACTGAGCGCGCGCTGAGGCAGCGTACAACATCGTGACTTGAACGCGTGGATACGAGGCCCGTTCCTGAGCCTTGGCTGGGCCTTGGTGTCAGGAACTTGCCACGACGACGCGCCGAAGAAGACCGCAGGAGATCCCGCAAGGCTGACGCGAGGCTCCCGAGAGCGAACGGCGACGCAACCCAGCTGATAAGACCAAGGCTCCCAGGAGAGCGGTGACGTAACAAGTTGCTGGCGCCAAGGCCCAGCCAAGTCTCAGGAACGGGCCTCGTATCCACGCGTTCAAGTCATGATCTGCGACCACCCGCTGCAAATCGTCTTCCTCAGGGTCGGAAGCTAGCTTCTGCGTGAACTCTGCCACGGCTACCCTGCAGCGAGGGTGCAATTTCATCTTGTCCGCTGAGCCGGACGCGACGCGGATGTCCTGAACGCCGATGTTCAGACTGTCAGCAATGCTGTCCAAATTGAAAACCATTGGCATATGCTTGCTGTTGGGGTACATCCCGCCGTTGGTGCCCACTTGGGGGAGGGAGAGGGGGTCGGTGATTCAGCAACCCGATGGGCGGGCGCAGGGGGAGGGGGGCGGCGGAAGGGGCCGCGGCAGTTTTTGTTCAGGGCCGCTGCAACAGCCATCGTAGCACTTCGGGGCGTCTGCCCTGACAGCGCCTCGGCGGCGATGCAGCCAACGAACGGCGGTCGCGACAGGAACGCGGCGAAGTATTCAGCGCGGCACTTTTACATGCGCGGCACGAACGGCGCACAGAACAACAATGTCGTCAAGCAGTTGAGGGAGATTTGCAGCGAGTCCATGGCCAAGAAGCCAGGATCATCAAAGCAACCTCTGCAGATGGAGAAGCTCACGAAGACCAAAGCTCAGATTTCGTGGCCCGCGCCATGCGTTTTCGACAACGCCGTGCGGATCTTAAAGAAAGCGCTGGGCGCCAACTGGAGGGATTACGTGACCGACCCCGCGGGGGCGGCGGGGGCCCAGGCACGAGCTGCAACAGTGGCGGGAGCAGCCGAGGGGGAATCCCTTGAAGCGGCGTAGGGGGAAGCGCTGGGGACTGAGGAGGCGCCAGCCAGCGAGCTTTGCTGAGCCAGCGAACACGCAGGTCTTTCTGCGCCATCGGCAGCTCCCGCGCTAGGGGCGCCTAGCTCGGGAGCGAGAGGCTCTCCTGGCGCAGGTGACTGTCGCAGCTCGCAGGCCCCTCTGCTTTCGCTGAGGCTCGAAGCGATCACAAGTGTGTACAACGCCAAGGATCCGCGCAAGTACGAGGACCCGCGATGTTCGTTCGATGTGGACTGGGAGGCGGAGCTCGGCCAGGGCACTTATGGCAAGGTCTATTTGGGCACGAAGCCCCGCCCAGGGTTAGGCGATGACGTCGTGGAGCTCTTTGCCATCAAGCGTCTGCGCGACTCGGAAGATCAGGCGCAGGGGGGTCAATTCGGATGCCGCGGGTGCGGCTGGAGAGGAGGTCAGGCGCCGCGCTGCGTTGGGCTGGCACCCGAACGTCGCTCGGTTACTCGGCGTGGGCCTTTTCAAGAAGTTGTTTAAGGCTAGCACTCCAGCGAGAGGACTGCAACAGTTGTCAGCTGCCGCTAGCGCTGGAGCAGCGCAGAGGAGGTGGACATGGGAAGCGCACATCGGCCTCGCGTTCAACCTGTACGAGATTGACGTGCGCCAGTTCGTTCAGAAGTCCACCTTGGCGCAGACGGGAATCCGCCATGTCCTGAACAGCGTGATCGCTGGGCTTGGCTTCCTCCACGACAAAGGCTGTGTCCATTGCGACCTCAAGCCCGCCAACATCTTGATGCGAGGATCGATGTGCATGCGCGGCTGCTTCGAGAAAGAGGCGTTGACGCAGCGGCAGATTGGCGGATGGGACCCCGTCAATCCTGCCATCCAGAGCAGGCTGGAGCCTCAGTGCCAGATCCCGAGGTGCTTCGAGGTGATCGGACCGATCACAAAGCATGTTAGAGCACACTATGAACTCTTACATCGCATGTTAGAGCAGAAATTCAGCTCTAGCATAGCATGTTAGAGCACAAGTTGTGATTTAACATAACATGTTAGATCACATGTGCGATCTAACACAACATGTTAGATCACAAAGTGTGGTCTAACATGGCATGTTCTATCATATTTGTGATATAGCATAGCATGTTATTTCACAAAAGTGTGATCGAACATGGCATGTTAGATCACAGTTGTGATCTAGCATCGCATGTTAGATCACAATGTGTGGTCAAACATGGCATGATATATCACATTTGCGATCTAACATAGCATGTTCGATCACAAAGTGTGAACTAACATGACATGTTAGATCACATGTGTGGTCTAATTTCGCATGTTAGACCACCAAGTTTGATCTCACATGGCCTGTTAGATTACATATGTGATCTAACCTAGCATGTTAGATCACAAGTTGTGGTCTAACTTAGCATGTCATATCACATGTGTGATCTAACATAGCTATACGGAGCATGTTTGATCAGAAATTGAGCTCTGACATAGCATTTGAGAGCTCACATCTCAGTTCTACTCAGGGCGGTGTCTACCCTTTCCCCAAGAGGCTGTCGTCCTGTCGCAACTCTCTTCCATCCCCCCTGGAGGTCGCCGTCGCTCCCCTCTCCTCCGTCCGCCTCTCCCCGCAGGTGGTGCTCGGCGATCTCGGCTGCGTGGAGCCGACGGACCCCCACCGCAGGTTGGTGAAGAAGCTGCGTTCCAGCGACAGCAACGCCGACGTCGGTGCAACCGCGCTCCAGCACAGGCCGCCAGATGTCTTCTCGGGGAACCTGCGCCTCCAGGAAGACTTGGACATGTGGCCCCTCGGGCGCGCGGCCGCGGAGTTGCGCTCGCGCCGGCCGTCGATCTGCGCGTCGGCTGAAGAAGACCCGCGTGAGCGTCGAAAGGAGGTCACTGGTAAAGACTTCATCGATGCCATCAGGAAGGGCGTGGGGCTGCCTGGCCAGGAGGCAGCGGGAGACTTCCACTCAGCATCGAAGGGGTTCCACTCAGCAGCGATGCGCCTGGCGTCGAGACCGCAGCATCGTTTCTGGATTCCTCCCCTTTCTTTGAGAAATGGTTCGGTCAGAAGGGCGCGGCCTGGATAGCGGCTGAAACAGCGAAAGAGAAGAGCGACCCGAAACGCTACGAAGGCTTCCATGCGTCGGCAGGCTTCCAAGGCTGCCCCGCAGGCCTCATGTCCATCATCAAGGGCTGTTTAAAGTGGCAGCCAGGCTACATACTGACCCTCAGACAGGCAAGGCTGTCTGGCTTCATGCAGCCGCCTGGCAAGCTGCAGATCACCGTGAACATGGAGCGGAGCAAGAACGGCACGGGAACGATAGCGGAGACAGACCTCGACCCAAACCTGCTGCACTTTTTGCAAAACGACCCTTGCTGGGACGGCCCGGCCAAGGAGCGCGTGGACTCGGGGGCAACCCACTCCAGATGTGTTCGAGGGGATGTGGCGAAAGAGGGTTAAAAAACCGAGATCCCAGGCATCGTGGACGAGAAGAACCCCCCGAAGTGCCGCGGCCTGAACAGGGACAAGAAGTTGCAGATGATCCCGTCCGAGCGCTTCGCCGCTTTCGTGCGAGCGCTGAAGAAAAAGTGGCGCCCTTGGCTGCAACAGCTGGGAGACCAAATGCGCCTGGCGGTCGCCCTCGACAACATGCTAGAAGACTTCGTTAAGCTGAACGGGAAGCCCATCGTGGAAGAGGACTTTTGCCGACAACGCTTTCGCGTACGCGTCGATCCAGCTCGTGGAGCCAGGCGCGCGGGACGATGGATGGCACACAGACGGTGGCTGCTCGCTGCTGCATGCGGCCGTCACCCTGTGGGGGACACGCACCGCGCAAGTGGAGAATGAAGACAAGCAACAATTCAACCTCGAGCAAAGCCCGGGTCCTTCTACGTGGGAACCTTCGCCGCCCCGCATCACAACGCGCACCGCCACGAGCGCTGCGATCACACATTCTCCAACGAGTACCTCAAGCAGCAGCCCGAAGGAAAGCGCGACTTGCTGATCGCCGCGATGATCCGCTCCGGCGTGTTTCGGGAGATCAGGGCGCGGAGGATCGACGCCGCGCCTGGCCCTGTCGAGTTCTTCAACGTCGTGAACCACGTTGTGGCCGAGCACTCGGCCAATGCCCCCGTGGCGCTCCCTGACCTCGCGGATGTGCTCGACGAAGTGAGGCTGGCCAGCGTGCCGCAGGACATCGCGTCAACGCCCAGAAGTGGCCGCAGGAAAGCCGCCCCAACGCCACTCAGCGCCGCGTCCGACTAACTAGCCACCGATGGCGGATCTTCATCATCATCACCATCATCATAAGGGTCATCATCATCGTCACCATCATCATCCCCATGATCGTCATCATGAGGGTCGTCATCATGAGGATCATCCCCATCATCATCATCATCCCCATCATCATGACCAGTCAGGGCGATGATGAGGATCATGCTGATGATGATGATAATGATGATGATGGTGACGGTGATGGTGATGGTGATGATGATGATGGTGATGATGATGATGATGGTGATGATGATGATGATGAAGACGCTGAAATAAACGAGTGAGTCAGTTGAGCTCCAAAAGCCCGCCCTAAAGACAGCCAGTTGTTGTTGTTGTTGATTCTTCATTTTGGAAGAAACAATATTGTTGATCCCCCTCCTGTGCCCATTGTATTTTTCAGTTGAAGTGGCACTTATAGGGCTCGCACCCTGTTCTAAACAAGGGAAAACATTGAAACTCATGGTGCACTTCTGTTTGCATCAGCAACGGCTCCTGCCGGATAGTCCTTCACAAGCTACTTCCTTGCACGCTCCACGGATCGCGCTCTCGCCCGAGATGTCCTTGCAATGGATTCGCGAATCGCTGCCTCGGCGCTCTGGAATCGCGCTCTCGCTCGTGACTTCCTCATACAGTCAAGACGCTGAAGTAAGGACTGTCTTGGATTCGGAAGGGTCTCGCCGTTCCTTAGGTCATTCCGCGGTTGTTCCTCTGGACCTTCTCGTGCACCCAGGCTCATATGGTGTCAGAAAGCGCCTTCGTTTATTTACTTATTATATATATATATATCGCGTTCCTTATTTCAGCAACTCGATTATAACTTACTCAGGAACCGCGCCCTCGCCCAAGACTTCCCTGCCGTCCCCTCTTGCGAATTCCCTCTCGCTGATCCCTCTCGTCCTCCATCATATCCCGGCGTCCCTCTTGCCCCTTTCCCTCATCCATCCTCTTCTTCACCCCTTTCGTCCTCGCTCTCACCTTTTTCCCGTGATATTCCTCGCCCCTCTCACCTTTTTCCGTGATGATCCTTTTCTCCTGTTCGTCCTTCGCTCCTCGTCCTCGTTCTTTTTGTTTAAGGGTTGCGCCACTTGCACGTGTCAGGGAAGGGAGATGTGCACCCAGCGGTGGTATGATCCAAAGGCGGACATGGCGGGTACCCACCGTTTGGGAGGCCCGGCTCGAGGATCCAAGGGCATTTGTTTGAGAACCCGGCAGGACCTCCGCACGGGCGGCTCCGGCCGCGCCTGGGGCAACGTGTATATTCTAAGAGCTCTCGACCTCGTCCTTCTCTCCTCGTATTGGTGTTGGGGTTTTGCCTATTGGGTTGGGAAGTCTTCGCCACGGGAGGTCAGGGAGGGGAGGCAGAGGGTGGAGACACGGCTGACCCATGCCCTTTCGGGGGTGCCTCCCCATGGTCACCTAGTGGAGATAGGTTCGTTGTCGTTGGCTCCGGCTTGGGTTCGTGCTCGGGGGAACCCATTTCCGGCTGTGGATGTTCGGCTGGGGGCGGGAGTGTACAACCCTCCTCATCCCACATTTACCCTGGGGCGGTCGGGTCTTCGGACCTTTCCCCGGGGGGGGAGGGCGGGGAGCGGCAGCGGCGACGCCCGTGGTCGAGGCGCGCTGCTTTCGGGCCCCGGGGAGCGAGTCGTCGTGGAGCGTGCGCATCGGACCCCACGACGCCAAACGGTGGTGCACGGTGCCAGCGCAGGAATGCGCGCCGCCAGCAGGCTAGGAAGGCACAAAGGATAGGTAAGAAGGCTAGGAAACGATCGATACCGTTGCGTAACTTGTCGCTACTCAGGGGGAGTAGACGTTCGCGCAAAAACGCGATTAGTTACATTTTCGGAAGTACGTGGGATACCCGCCGCTTTGGTGCGGGTGACCAGGCAACGAATCAAGAGATTAAGGCGGAGTGCTTGTTCAATCTCATGAGCGAGCGTCGATGGCGATTTTGCCTGTTGTCTGATCTGGATTTCCACCAGGAGGGGAGATTCGAGAGTATGAGTTCGGAAGTATCAAATGGACTTTGGTGGTTAGGAGGAAGGTGGGGACTTCCTCGAGGGAGGAGTTAGCCTAGGAATTGGGGGGCGGGGGAAGCAACGTCGTAGCTAGGGGGGCGTGATAGGAAAAGGTATTCGGTGTCTGGCGCCAACCATGCTTCGCGCAGGCCGTCATCGTGGCCTAACCCTAGTGGCCGCGTGCGCGCCGTGCTCTGGAACAAAATACGCTCGTGACAGGGACCGTTTTCATGGGGAACTTCGGTTCGTGGAAAAAGAGTCGCGGGCTGAACAATGTGATCGTCATCCGCGTTAACTTCAACGCGGAAGTCGGCCAGCGGACAGAAACGGTCCGCCCTGGCTCACCGATTCGGGTCGGGAACCCAAAGAGCTCTGCCAGGGCCAATATTGTGTGGTGAACACGGCGCACTGCCAGAAACAGGCGGCCACGCGGTGGCACCCGCGTTACCGCGCGACCCACCTGTCAGTTGGACCATATCTTGGCGAGACTTCGTGACAAGTGGCATTTCACGGTTTGTAGGGCCTTGCACTGCGGGCAGGGAGGGGGGCAGGGCTGCCGCCGAGCAGCCGAACGCTGCAGGGCTCCATGCTGCGACGCATTGAGAGAGCGCGAGGACGGCGCGGTGGTTTGGTCCGCCCATGCGGACCACGAGCCTGTGGAGGTCCATACTCGGCCGTGCGATTCGTGGCTGGGCCGGACTAAAGGGGTGGTCTACACCCCACTTGTGGCGCGGCCGGATTATGCAAGCATGGCGGGCCTTGCAAGGAGCGCCAGGACGAAACGGGAACATTTTGCGGTTGCCATGGCGATGCGCCTGCTGGTGTCAGGGCGCCTCGCCGAATGGTTTGAGTTTTGTTCTTTGGCGAAGTCGGTTATTCTGGAGGTCCTCGGCAAAGAGCCAAAGAGACACCAGCCCCCTTGCGAGGGCATGAGGTGGAGAAGAAAGCAACAGGCCAGGATGAACTGGGCCATGTCGTCAGGCGAAGAGGCCGCGACCGCGTTGGCCGCCAAGGAGGATTCGGGGCTTCGCCGCCGCAGATTGCCCAGGGAATGCGAGCGCGTGCGCTGGGAGGGCGTCGGCCACAGAGCTTCCGAGGCGGCTCATCGCGGCGACCAAGGAGAGATATTCCGCTTCTTTAGAGAATTGCACATGCAACGGGGGGGCCGTCGCGACGCAGGTCGCTGGAACGCGAACAACGCGGAAAAAAGGCGGGAGTCGTGGAGTCGCCTTTTCGAGAAAATATCCGGCGACGCGGGGTCGGTGCGCGGGCAGAGTGCAAGTCGGCAGGCAACCAGGGGGGGTTTTTAGTTGTTGCAGAGGCCCGTAAATACGGCGGCGTGGCCGTCCGACCGGAGCTATGCCGAATTGCGAGGCATTTGTGGTCCGAAGCGGCCAGGGGCGCATCTGGTGACGAAGTGTCGCCGTGGCCAGCTGAGTGGCGAGCGGGGCCGGTCGTCCCCCTGTGGAAGAAGAAGGGGCCGTTGAAGGACAAGAGCACTTGGCGGAGCTTCACCCTCCTATCGGTGGGGTCGAAGCTACTCGCTCGCGCGGTGGCATCCCAGATCTCGGATTGGTCGGAGTCGCGGAACGCAGCCTGGCTCCCGCAGAGGGCGCGGAACCGACGGCGCCTCGCAAGTAGCGAGGAGACTCGTGGAGGAGGCGTCCGTGCTCGCCGAAAAGGTCGTCATACTGTCGTTCTTTGACATTGAAAAAGCCAACCCGCGCGCGTGTAGAGCCGCGCTGTGGGAGGTACCGAAGAGACGTGGATGCCCCCAGGGATGATAAGTATTTGCAGAGCCACGATGAAAGATTATAGGCCCCGGAGGAAGCGGAAAGCGGAAATCGATCGTTCGTGCTTTGGCTCTGTGAGATAATCAAGTGGATAGCCGTTTGGCGAAGCGCGCCCGGGCCCGTCGCCAACAAGTTGGAGGCGCTAGTTTTGCCAGCATTCAGCACGCAACCAGGATTGGGGATGCATATGCATGCTTCGCAGATGGTGCATGATCGACGGTTTTGCGGCGGAACGCGGAAAGCCGAGCCGCTGCTGAAGGTCACCATGAGCGACTGGGAAGAAAAGTTTAATCGGGGGAATACAGCGCGGTTCCGCCTGGGGCGCGGCGACAGGAAGACGCGCGGTGTCCGCTACGAGTTCGGGGCGCCAGTACTACGGCGCATTAGGGCCGCTCACGGTGAAGACGGTTCCCGGGCAGCGGGCGCCGCGAAAAGTGTCGCCGCGGGTAACAACATGGCACGCGCTCTGGCCAAAGGGTGGTCAGTGGGCGCCGACCGCGGGAGTGGCCGGACTAGTGGGGTAAATGTCACCACTCGGCTGCGCGTCTTACAGGCTTGTACTGTTGCGCCCATGCTCTCGGGAGCGCGCTCCCGGTCGCTGCCCGAGGCCGACGCGCGCCGCGTGCAGCGCGTCGCCAATTGCGGCGTCTGGCGGACTTTCGGCGCGGACACTTAGATTATGGGCGAGCTGTCAGTCAAGGGCGCGGACCTGTTCCACTCGGCCCAGTGGCGCACCATGACATTCATCTGCATTGTCTTAGCCTACAACAGTGAGGCCGCATAGCTCGCACGCCGGTTTGGCGCCGGCCCAGACGGGCATTCTTTGGCCGGATATCCGGGCGCAGTAGTGAGGGCCGCAGCAATCGGATGCGGCAGCTCAATTACCTACGCCATGAGGTTCACAAGCTCGAGATTCACGAATTGGGCCGATTTCGCCGGGCCGTGGACAAAAGGGGGCGGCGGAAAGCCATGCGCGTCGTCTCCAATGCCCAAACTGAGCAGGGCACATTTCCGAGCCATCAATAGTTGGACACCGGCCCCCCCCCCCCCCTCTCTGGGAGCATCATGTTCTGCCCGCGGGGGGCCGCGGAGCTTCTGCGAAGGGCGGGGCGAATGGGGGTCGCTAGGGGGGTCGGGGCGGGGATTTCCCCCCCCATCCCCCCCCCCGCCGCCCCCCCTTCCACCGGCGCCGGCTCAGGGGTTCCAGTGCCGGGTTTGCGATGTGTTTTTCAGAGCGGGCAATCATCTCAAGCGCCAATATGACGAGAATCACTCGCGCGTGATCCTGGCGAGAATCACCTTGCACATCATTGCCCCGACTGCAGTCGGCGGCGTGGGAAGCAGACCGGGCATCGTCCGGCGGCGTGCCCGGCCCGCTTGGAAAACAGGCGCGCTGGAAGCCACTGCTGGAAAGTGGATTGGCGCGGCGCGCGGACCACGCCCGGCCCCCCCTCCCAAGCTTGGTGGATTGCCGCTGACGGCCCTGGGAAAATTGCAGAGGCAGGCTGGGGGGGGGTCGTTTTGAGGTGCGATGGCCATGGCGCGCTGGGTCAGACCCCTGACTGCGTTCTACATGCACCAGCGGTCACAGAGTCGCGGGGCCGCCGCTGGCAGGGGGCCCGATCCAGCACCGACGAAGCCGCTGAGCTGACAGCCATCGGAGAGGTATGTCATTGGCTCTTGGCGGGGGCCCCACATGATGGCCCCGCCCCAGTTCATGTCCTGTTTGATTCGCGGCCAACGTGGCTCGCGGTCTTTGGGGGCCCAAATCCAACGAAGAGAGTTGGTTGAGGCGGCGCGCGAGATCATGGAGAAGGCATGCGAGGAGCGCGCGCGCATGGCCACGCGGGGGTGCGCGACGATGAACTCGCAGACCGAGCTGCTGAGATAGGCCGACTAGGCCGCATCTTGGCCGTCTCGCGGCGCGTCGCAGCCCCCCCGCCAGCAGCGCGCGTTCTGGCCTGGAACGAAACCGACTGCCGGAAGAAATGCGGCGCGCAGGTACTTACACAGAACATCGCACGTCACGCGCGTCGATGCGAAGCCACAGGCTGGGCCGTCCGGCAAGGGGAAGAGAATGCAGGACACTCCGGGGTATAGTGAATGCCGGCGGAGGTTGTGTACGCGAGGCAAAATGCAGGGGCATCGACATTGTCGATGGGACGTGCCGCAAATTCGGAAGGGTTTGCCCGGCCCCGCCGCCGGGCATGCTTAGCCGCCTCGTCCATGAGAAGTTCCGCGAGGGCCCCCAACCGGGGGGCGGGGGGGGGGCCGCGTCTTGGGTCGCCGCCGCCGGCGCCCCGACTGGCGCGGCGTCGCCCGCGGCGGCGCCCGAGCGCAAGGCTAAGGCGAAGGCGGCGCCGCAGGCTTTGGCCAAAGCGCCGGGGCGCGCCAGCGGGGGCCAACCCCCCTCCGGTGCCCACTTTGTTGTTTGATTGCAATGTTTTTACGAAGGGATGGTTTGAGGCTTAGACTGTGCCCCTGGCACCCAGCTTAAGACAACAGCGGCTCACGCCCGACAGTTCCTCACCCTATGCCTGTTCGTGCGGTCGGTGGCTCATGCTGAAGAGCGCGCGTCTAGGGCTGCCAGCCCAGACATCCGACGATGGTGACGCTTTCAATGCGCAGCCCCAGAGGCCCCGACCCTTCGGTAGCAAATCATGGGAGCCTGGTGTAGCCTCTTCCCTCCGTCTTTAGCGTCGAGTAGCGTCGACTAGCGTTTGGGAATCGATGGGACAGCGTCGATTTAGGGACCGCTAGCGTCGACTTAGCCGATTAGCGTCGATTTAGCGTCGGTTCGCAAGAGCCGACAAGATGGTATGGGAGGCTCCCATGAGTTGCCACCGAACGGCCCCTTCCCCGGGAGGGCATTTTCGCCCCGGAGTTGTTCTTGATGGACTCGTGGGGCCCGAAAGCGGGCCCCACGAGGCCCGAACAGGCTTGACCAAAGCAAAACCCTCGGAGCTCTGGCCAGGGCTCCGCGTTGCCGCTGGCCGCGTGGTTCTGCGGACGGGCGGGCGCTCTTTCCGCGCGCGCGCGCGAGGCGGCGATGAGGGCGTCGCGCTCGTCCCAGCCGCTCCCGGCGGCGAGGGCGAGGCGGGTTCCTGGGGGGGTGGGGGGAGGCTATGGTACCAGAGCGGCGCCCATGCATGGAGGCCTCTTAGATGAGGTCGGAGTAGATGGGGTCGGAGGATCGCGCTGCATCGCCGATGCATCGCCGATGCGGCTCGATGAGGAGCCCGATTGTCTCCGCGCTGGCGTCGCCCATGCATCGCCCATGCATGTCCGATGTGCCGTCGATGCGGCGCGACCCTCTGACCCCATCCGCTCCGACCCCATCCAGAAGGCCTCGAACGCACTGCAGCATGTTTGGACTCCCTGGGAGGCTGTCGTGGCGCGCCTGAGTGTGGCCCCTTCGCCCAACCAGCCCCTTGTGGCCTTGAGTCGGGCGTGTCCCTCTACGGGAGGAAGATTCAAAGCTAGTCCAAACGTAGTTTGGGGACGACTTCTTGTTGGCCAGTTTTGCATATTTGGGGGGCATGTTTGGAACATTTTCTAGTTGTCGCCCCCAAAAATCCCCCTGCAGGGGGACACGCCCGACTTAACCCCAGCCCCTTCTGGGCCCCTTCGTCCCCCCGCCGCCCGTCGTGCCCCCGACTGCGCCCCCGCGCGCCCCGCCGCTGCTCGACCGCCGTCCGATTCCCTTGCTACGGCCGCCGGCGAAAGCACAACTGGACGCCCTTCGGGCCTCGCTCCAGCGCGGTGCCTTGCGTCGTCCATCATCATCGTCACCATCACCATCACCATCACCATCACCATCATCATCATCATCATCATCATCATCATCATCATCATCATCATCATCATCATCATCATCATCGTCATCGTCATCGTCATCGTCATCGTCATCGTCATCGTCATCATCATCATCGTCATCGTCATCATCATCATCATCATCATCATCATCATCATCATCATCATCATGATCATCATCATCATCATCACCACCATCACCACCATCACCATCATCACCATCACCATCATCATCACCATCATCATCATCATCAGCCGCAGCATCTTGAGTATCATCATCAGCATCATCAGCATCATCATCATCAGCCGCACCATCATGAGTATCATCATCAGCATCATCACCATCATCATCACCACCATCATCATCATCAGCCGCAGCATAATGAGTATCTTCACCATCATCATCATCAACATCCTCAGCATCATCAGCATCACCATCATCATCAGCATCATCATCATCATCCGCATTGTCCCATCTGAGATATGTATCCCTGTCTCCGTGCCGCCGCATCTCCGCAGTTTCTTGGTCGAGCCAAGGGGACTGGCCAGCCCACTGCATGGGCCAGTTCCTCTTGGAAGCGTGCCTCGGATACGTGCGTGATTTCACAGTGCAGCTTCTCCCCGCCGAGATAGCCCGTGGGGCTGCCGTGGGACGCCTGCAGTGGTACGGCGGCCCAGCGCTACCGAGTGACGCACTGGTGTCAGCAGCCTGCGAAGGCTGGCGAACGGCGGCCGAGGGTTGTCAGAAGAGGTTCGACGTGGCCATAGACAGCTGTCGGACGTCGGCATCCCTGGGAGCACGCCTTGGGCTGATCGTTGTGCCTCTCCTGGTCTTCGTGGGGTGCTGCAGCTGCTGTGCGGGCTTCGCCGTCGGCCGTTTGAACTATGGGGCAGTTTGGCGTCAAGCCTCCAGCCTAGTGCCGAGGTGGTCTCCGCCCGGGGTCACTCGTGCTGCTGAAGTACGCGGGGGACGACGTGGCACACGAGGCTACTGATACGGGAAGTGGACTCGGAGACGAAGTGGTGGTTCATCCTCACCCCGGACGAAGACTTGTACGTCGAGCGGTTGGAGGCGTCTGATGATGGGGACGTCCGCGCAGTGCGTGTCTGCGCCGCTGGCGGGGCGACCCCGATCGGAGTGCACCTTAGCAAGATGTGCGGTTTCGACCCCCCGCCTGTCGAGACGGACCTCGACGGGCTGATGTCCGAGACGGAGCCTTTGGTGGACAGCGAGCGCGGGCTGCTGGGATTGCCGCCGCTGCCGCCCCCACCGACGGGGGCACTGGTGGCGCCCGCGGGCGGCACCGCCACGCCTCTGCTCGACCTGGGGGCCCCGCCAGGGGCCAAGCTCTCGACGCCGCCCGGCACCGTCTGGGTCTTCGCGGAGTCCGCCTACGGCCGCGAGAAGGGGGGACGAGCTGCTCTCAACGACACGGCCGTGGCCTCGGGCGGCAGAGGTGCGCTGGAGCTGGAGCCAGGTGCTTCGACCGCCATCGCTGGTGTCGAGATCGGCCGTGAGGAGGAGTTCAGAAAGGAACACACGACGAAGGAGATGAGCATGATCGACACCGAGACGGATGCCAGGATCATGAGGGTAAAGTACGCCGGAGGTTCGGGCAAACGGCACCGAGACTGGAGGGAGGTCCAAGACGGCATCGCAGAGGTGCCGCTGGTCGACCTGCCGATCGAGGGGCCTCGGACGAGCACCTGGTGCGTGGCGTTCCTCGGACGTGGCGCGCACGGCGGCACCCCCCTAGACCACCGCAGGTGGTGGCGTCATGCTGCCAAGCTGAACGCTGACGACTGGGAGGTGGTCGAGCACGAATCGGTGATGAAAGCTTTGCCCTACGCAGGGTCGCATGACCAGCTCGACCTCGCCAACCTGGCCTGCATCGAGCACTTGTGCAGGCGGGCCCAGCTCATCGAGTACTATTACCGCGAGAAGACCAGGGACGCGGACCGCAATGCCCTGGGCAAGAACGCGCTCCCTTCGACGAGCAGGAGATGTTCATGGGCGAGGGCCGCGGGGGGGGGGTCATGCGCGCCCCCCCCCCCCCCCTCATAGAGCACGTGTCGAGGGAGCTGGAGAGGGAGGCCGCCATCGCGAAGCAGGCGCGCAAGGCCCGCGAGGAGCAGGAGCAAGCGCGCCCCAAGAAGCAATGACTGAGCCACGGTCGCCGCTGGGAGCCCGGCAGGCGGCGACTGGGCGCGGCGCTGGGCGCACGGGACTTGACCATCCCCGTGCAGCTGTGCCGGTCATCGGCCCTGGCGGAAGGCGGAGACAGAGGGGAGTTTTCCCATTCGCTCCCGCCTCCGCCCTAGATGCTCGGCTACCGAGCGCTGGGGCTGGGCGCCGATATCGTCAGGTTTGCCGCGCACTGGGAGAGCTCGCTGGTGGATGGGGATCACGCAACTTTCTTTTCGGATGGCGCCGCCCCAGGGGGCGCCGCCCTCACCGCCAGCGAGCTCGTGGCCAACAGGGTGATTGACATGGGTGAGCCGCCGAAGGGCCTCTCTTCTTCCGCCGCCTTCAACGAGGCGGTGAAGTCCGCCGACTACCACGGTGAGCGTGCGGACGTTGTTGCTATCGATCTTTGCCTCCTGTCTCTTCCTCCGGAGGGTCGTCGGCCTGCCCCTCTGGCTGAACTCCCGGGGCGCGCTGGAGATCGAGCGTTTTTGTCAGGAGCTTGTCTGGCCAAGTGAAGTTGCGGCCGAGATCAAGGGTTCGCTCAACCTGAGGCGGCCCCGCATGGACCGCGGGCTCGCGCAGCGACCACGCCTCTACGCCAACCTCGTGGAGGCTTTGTTCAAGCGCGGGCTCATCGACTTTGGCACAGACGTCCGTTGTGAGTTGGGAGTTTTTGGAGCATGGAAGAAGTCGGGGAAGCAGAGGATGGTGATCGACGCCCGCCTCTCGAACGCCCACTTCGGACACTCGAAGGAGACGCCTCTCCCCACGGGGGCCGCCTTCTCGGAGATCGACCTCGAGGGGGGGGCTGAGGCATGGTTCGCCGCGTTGGACCTGAAGGATGCCTTCTATTACATCGAGCTGCCCATCCAGCTGCGCTGCTACTTCGGCCTGCCGAAGGTGTCCGTGAAGAAGCTGGACCTTCCGCAGGGCGTGCTCGGCCTGGCCGTGGACGGGTACCTCCAGCCGAGGTTCGCCGCGATGCCGATGGGGTGGACGCACGCGCTCTACTGGGCGCAGCTCGCCCACTGTCGCATCCTGACGCGGGCCTCCCCGGACTTCGAGGTGGAGGGCTTCCAGACCGACAACAGGGCGCTGCCGTCGGTGGAGAAGGGGGTCATCGGCCTGTACGTCGACAACTTCTTGGCGGTGGGCCACTCTGCCGAGGCCGCCAACCTGCTGGTGGCCCGGGCAGCGGAAGCCTTCCGCGCGGCAGGGCTGCAGCCTCACGAGGAGGGCGCCGCTACCCAGGAGCTGGAGTTGCTCGGCTGGCAGTTGCGTGGAGGCAAGCAGGCTGGCGTACAGGCCACAGTCCGCGCAGCTGGCGACTGCGGCTGGCGCTGGAGCACGCCCTGACGCGGAACAAGCTCTCGGGTCATGAGCTTCGGCAGCTCGTAGGCCATCTCACTTTTTGTACGCTTGTGCAGCGGCCGACCCTCTCTTGCATGAGTGCCGTCGATTCCTTTTCTCAGAAGTTCCCCACTGGGTCCCACAAAGCGTGGCCGTCGGTTCGCCTGGAGCTGCGATGGGCACGGGATCTTCTGGCACTGCAGGTCAGGCCCTGGCGCCGCGAATGGTCGAGCTGCGTCGCTTGCACCGACGCCTCCGAGCTAGGACGAGGGGTGGTCGACGCCCACCTCCCCGCTTCCATCGTCAGGGGGCACGGTGAGTGGAATGAGAGGTGGAGGTTCAAGAACGGAGGCGAGCGGGTCAGCGCTCGCGTCGCAGTAGGTGTTGCTCGCGCAGATGCCTCGCCGCCAGAGCAGGAGAAATGCGAAGCACCCCCTCCGTTGCAAGGCGCGGAGACCCCGCGTTCGTCACCTCGTTCCTCACCCTCACCCACGGCCCCCGCGGGCTCCAAGCTGGACCTCCCGGAGATCCCCGAGTTCCCCGTGCTACTCAACAAGAACGACATGCAGGGGCCTGAGGACCAGTCAACGGCTCGTTTTCCCGGAGATAAACGCGCTCCTGGATCTGAGTTCCGTCTCCTTCCTCATGATGATGGACATATTCTGGGACTTCCTTGGGACATCGTCGATGCAGGGAGGTGGGGGAGGAAGGGGCACATCACCGTCTTGGAGGGTAGGGCCCTTGTGTGGGCCCTCAGGCACCGTCTGCGGAACACGAGGTCGTTCCATGCCCGTCTCCTCATCATCACCGACTCGATGGCGGCCATTTTGGCTTCGTGCAAAGAGCGGGGCAGTTCGCCAGGATTGTGCTCGGTCTGCCGACAGTGGGCCGCGCTATGTCTGGCGAGCGGGGTGGTCCCCGCCTTCCGCTGGTGCCCTTCCGAGTGGAACCCAGCGGGCGCTCCGCCCAGGCTGGCCCACGCTGACCGCCGCGACCGCGGCGAGGGCGGCCTTCCTGAAAGAGTCGAAGGTGCTGGACAGGAAGTGGTCGCGCGTCGATGCTCTGCCTGGGCGGACGACTGCGGGCCTCAGCCGCGGCTCCGACCAGGAGGGCCTGCTCGCTTGGCGGCCCGCCAGCAGAAGCACCGTGTCCGCGCCAGTGTGCGAGGACCAGCTGCCCCGAGCTGCGAGCGCCTTGCAGGGCGCCGGGCGGGGCGTGGCGCGAAGGCATCCCATCGTGGGGATGGGCCGCGCAGCCGCGCTGCGCCTGGCGTCCCGCGGCGCCGAGAGAGGGGCCCACAGAACGGTCCTGGAGATGCGCGCCGCGGCGCCCAACTCCAGGCCCCAGCATTCCAAGATGTGGGAGAGCCGCCAGGACTGGGCGGAGTACCACATGCTGCCGCTCAGCCCGCCCAGCACCCTCGACGCGACGCTGGCCGAGTACCTGGAGCACCTGTACTTCGAGGGCCACGACGCGGGGATGGGGGCGAAGGTGATCGCTGCAGTGGGCTTCTTCGTGCCGGAGGTCTCGCGCCACGGGCCAGCCAGGCTGCCGCGCGCCCGACTGGCGGCGCAGGGGTGGCTAAGGCTGTCCCCACTCCGAGCCAGGCTGCCCATCGCAGTGGAAGTGGTGACCGCCATCGTGGTCGCCATGTGTGCCCGAGGAGAGCGGAGAGCCGCGGCAGGGGCGCTGCTGGCGACCACCTGCTACCTGCGGCCCGGGGAGCTGGCCGCCGCGAAGCTCGCGGACCTGCTCCCGCCGGGGGCCTTCGCGGGCGAGGGCCGCGTCCACTGGGTGCTCCAGCTGAACAGGTTCGTTGAGGGGGAGCCGTCCAAGACAGGGCGCTTCGACGACTCGATCGTGCTCGACGACCCGAGGCACAACGCGCTGCACAGGTTCCTCGCCCAGCTCAAGCGGACGGCACACCTAGAGGAGCCTCTCATCGGGGTGGGGCAGCTCCACTACGCAAAGCTCTTCGGCGAAGTGGTGAACGAGCTGCGCCTGAACATCCTCGGGCCGCCGGCGCCGTGCCAGTTGCGGCGCGCCGGCGCGTCGGACGACCGTGCGAGCGGCCAGAGGATGCTGGTGGAGATCAAGAAGAGAGGAAGGTGGCTGTCGGACTCGTCCGTGAGACGGCACGAGAAAGGAGGACGGCTTCGAGAGCAGCTACTTCGCCTCCCCGCAGGCCTACAGGCCCACTGCCGCGCGTTCCACCTCATGCGCGGCGAGATCCTCCTCGGGCGCTCCAGGCCCTTGCCGGCGCCGCAGCTGTTCCGCTGAGCCCGCGACCCCCAGCCGTCTTTCTCGAGATCTTCTCGGGGGGCGGGCACTTTTCGCGTGCCCTTGGACGTCGAGGGTGGCTGTGTCTAGAGTGGGATCTGAAGCATGGCGAGGAATTCACATTTACTAAGCGTGCGAATGTCCAGTTGACCGTTGGGTGGATCACCGCAGGATTTTGCGCGGCCTGCACCTAGGGGCTCCCTGCGGCAGCTGGAGTCGGGCTCGTGATCGCCCGAACGGTCCTCCTGCCTTGCGTAGCAACGATGATATCCGGGGTATTTCTCACATGTCCAGTGCGACCCCAAAAGACAGGGATAATATCCTAGTATGCAAGACGCTCATGATAGCACCACCCAACATAATTCGCAGCTGCTTGCACATGCAGCTTCCCGGCTCGCTCGAGAATCCTCGCACCTCACGGCTGTGGATGGCCCGCCAATAGCGCAGCTCCGTGGCCACCCCCAGGTGCGGGAAACCATTCTGGACTTCTGTGCTTATGCCACGCCATGGCGCAAACGCACGTGTTTTCGGCACTGGTATGTTGACCTCTCATGCTGTGGCCGACTGTGTGCGTCCAAGCATGGTATCTGCGAGTTTTCAAAGCATTAGCACGTCGAGCTCGTCGGAAAAGGCACTCGCGGTGTGTTGCTCACCTCCACGGCCGAACCGTATCCTCCCAAACTGTGTTCCGCTCTTGCTGCGTGCTTTTCAAACGCTGATGCGTGCAGGGTAGTCTCGTGTCTTGACAAGGCGGCCTGCGGCCAGACTCCTGTTCGGTAAATATGGAACTGACATCCGTTCACTTCGCTCTCAGGGAGAGGGCGCCAAAGCCCTTCGAGAAGCCTTTGCTGAATGCTGTGTTGTCTGGATGAAAAGGAAGAGCGCCGCTGCATGGTTGTCTGGCAGAATGAGGGAGGGATTGTCCCATCTGAGATATGTATCCCTGTCTCCGTGCCGCCGCATCTCCGCAGCTTCTTGGTCCCCACCCACGGGCCACCTTTTTGATTCTGCTCAGCTGCCCACAAGTTAAGATGCTGAGCTATATCTTGCATGCCCACATTCAAGCTCTCATGTTATTATGCATTTTCTGTTCTCTTATATTATCCTGAAGTTTTTGATCTCGGTCTTCCGCCCAGCCCCCTGTTGAGCAACGGACATCCGTTCACTTCGCTCTCAGGGAGAGGGCGCCAAAGCCCTTCGAGAAGCCTTTGCTGAATGCTGTGTCGCATGGATGAAAAGGAAGAGCGCCGCTGCATGGTTGTCTGGCAGAGTGAGGGAGGGATCATCATCATCATTCGCCTCTGCGGGCCGATTGCAGCTGTGCGCCGTGCCACTCCTCGGCCGAGGACCCGCGGCGCCCCAGGAGGCAGCGGCGCGATCGCGGTGCCCACAGGCAGTCCGCGCACGTGGGCGGACGAGCCCTTGGCCGGGGCGCTCTCCTCGATACGCCTGCGTGCCGCGCCGTGAGGTGCCGCGGAAACCAACATATTGAGACTAGCTGATTTGCTGCCTCTTTTTGCCTATCCTCCCATGCCGACCGGCCTGGCACAGATGCACAGGCCGACGCAAGAGGGGTGGATCCCAGGAGGGAGGGAGGTGGGGAAAGGGGGGCGAGAGAGGAGAGGTGTTGACGATCCGGTGTTTCTGGCTTCCCCGTTGTGCTCGAGTCTCGCATTTGTTATTGTGCGCGCTTAGTAATGTTTCATTGCAGTGTGCGCTCTCAAGCATGTCTGCCATCGGGGGGCCGCCTGTCCCACGGCGGCCGGAAACCTTACACCCCCACGGCTGCAAATGGGGGCAAAAAGTTTGGGCAGCATATTCCCCTGGGCAGTGCTCGTGGACGGTCTGGAACGCGCAGTGGTCTGGTCTGGTGGCCCAGTGGTCCTGGCATCGCTCGGACGTGTGCGTTTTTCCTTTGCGAGGACCATCGAGGAGCATCCTTGATCATTTGGCGAAAAAAACACGCACGACACCGAAAAAAACACAGGGAATGGACGTGTGAGCGATGGCCAATGGAGGTTTCTTGGGAGCCTCTTGGCGCTTCATGGAGGCGTCTTGGAGGCCTCCTGGGGGTTCCTGGGGCCTCGCGGGCCGAGGACTCGAAGAGTCCGGTCGGGTCCTCCGTCCTTGCAGCCGTATTCGTGGCCTCTCGGGCCGTCTTGGAGGCCTCTTGCAGCGTCTCGGGGCCCTCTTGGGCCGTTTGGGGGCCCTCCTCCACCCCCTTCCTCTACCCTCCCGTCGTTTCCCTTTTTGCTTGTGTATTTGATTGTAGATTGTTCTATTGGGCCCGCTTGTGCGATTCTTGGAGAGGCTCATTCGTGCCGGACGTGCCCTGCTGCGCGGCACCCTCTGCTAGGCAAAACCCCGCGCCAAGTTGATTTTCAAAATAATCTTTGGTGCTACCCATACCCCTTTGCTGTGCGGCGCGCTCTGCTAGGCAAGACCCCTCCCCAAGCTGATTAAAACAAGCATCCTTGGTCCCAGACATGCCCCTTCTGCCGTGCGGCGCCCTCTGCTAGGCAAGACCCGTCCCAAAGATGATTAAAAAGCATCCTTAGTCCTAGACATGCCCCTTCTGCTGTGCGGTACCCTCTGCTATGCAAGACCCCTCCCCAAGATGACACAAAACAAACGCATCCCTGGTGAGAGACATGCACCTTTTCTGTGCTGCACCATGTGCTAGGCAAGGCCCCTCCCCAAGCTGATTTAAAATTATCCCAGTGCGACCCTACCTAGGAGTTGGAACCCCTAGGAAAGCAGCAATAGCAGTAACAGTAAAGCTAAGCTGAAGCTAAGCTAAAGCTAAGCTAAAGCTAAGCTAAAGCTCAGCTAAAGCTAAGCTAAAGCTAAAGTTAAGCTAAAGCTAAGCTACAGCTAAGCTAAAGCTAAGCTAAAGCTAAGCTAAAGCTAAAGCTAAAGCTAAAGCTCCCAGGGGACTGGGGGAACCGCGGGGCGGATACTGGGGGAACCGCCCGGGGCGTGTTCCACTGCCCGGCCCTTTAAGCTTCCGAGTAAGAACCCTTCTAGGCAGAGCCTAGGTAGGAAACAACATCATTGGTGTTAGGGGCATGTCTAGCACCAACGGTGTGTTTTTCTTTTTTTTCTTTTTTGCTAAAACAAATTCGCTTGGGGAGGGGTCTTGCCTAGCAGAGGGTGCAGCACAGCAACGGGGCATGTCTAACACCAGTGATGTTTTTTTGTTGAATCAGCTTGGGGAGGGGTCTTGCCTAGCAGAGCGTGCACAGCAAAGGTGCATTTCTAACACCAGGGATGTTTTGTTTGTTTTATCATCTTGGGGGGATCTTGCCTAGCAGAGGGTGCCGCACGGCAGAAAGGGCTCGTCTAGGAACAATGATGTTTTTTCGAGATAACAGAAAACTTGAGGAGGGGTCTTGCCTAGCAGAGGGCGCAGCACATCAAAGGCCATGTCTAGCACCAAGGATGCTTGTTTTAATCAGCTTGGGGAGGGGTTTCGCCTAGCAGAGGGCGCAGCACAGCAGAGTGGCACGTCTAGCACCAAATCTTGATTTCAAGAAAAGTCAGTTTGGGGAGGAGTCTTGCCTAACAGAGGGCGCAGCACATCAAAGGGGCATGCCTAACACCAATGATGCGTTGTTTTAATCAGCTTGGTGAGGGGTCTCGCCTAGCAGATGGCGCAGCACAGCAAAGGTGCATGTCCAACACCAGGGATGCTATATATATACACTAGAACCACGCTTGCGCTACGCGCGCGCTTAGGTTCTAGCTTCGTCCAGGGCAACGGCCAAACAACGGACGAGAAGGTTGAAGGCTGAATGCACTTCAGTTATTCGTCGAGTTTCGTGGTCGTGGTTCGAACAGCTTTTGGGCGCTCCTCACCCCCAGGCGGCCCGAGGCGGCCGAAAACGACACCTCTTCCTCGTCCTCCTCTTTCCCCCTGCTCTTCCTCCTCTCCTCCTACTCTTCCTCCTCCCCCCATCGTCCCCTCCTTTTCCCCCTTCCTCCTCCTCCGCCCCCTTCCTCCCCTCCTCCTCCTTTCCCTCCTCCTCATCCTTCTCCTCTTCCTCCTCCTCCGCCTCCTCCTCCTTCTCCTCCTACTTTCCCTCCTCTCCTCCTCTTCCCTCCACACCTCTCCTCCTCCTCCCACTCCTTCCTCCTCCTCCTCCTCCCTCCTCCTCCTCCTCATCTCATCATCATCTCATCATCATCATCATCATCATCATCATCATCATCATCATCATCATCATCATCATCACCATCACCATCATCATCATCATTCATCTCATGTTCTCTCCTCCTCCTCCTCCTCCTCCTCTCCTCCTCCTCTCCCTCCTCTTCCCTCCTCCTCCTCTTCCTCCTCCTCCTCCTCCTCCTCCTCCTCCTCCTCCTCCTCCTCCTCTCACTCCTCCTTCTCCTGCTCCTTCTTCTCCTCCTGTTCAGACTACATGGCTCGCCAAACGGCACTGCGATGCAACGCAAGCATTGGGCCACATTGGATAAAGGGAACACTCGGGGGAGGCCTCCCTCTTCCTCTTCCTCCTCCTTTTCTCCTCTTCCTCCACATCCTCCTCCCCTCCTCCTGCTCCTCCTCCTCCGCCCCCTCCTTTAGAATTGAAAGCAGCAGGGTGCCTTTGCCCTAGCTGCTGTTTAAAAACAACGCGCAGCGCTGTTCAAACCTAGGGAAAAGGGCCGGTGGACCACAGGACTGAAGCGGAGCTAATTAGGACGGCTGTCAGCACCCGGGGGACCACCACCACCACCACCAGGAGGGGGAGGGAGGTCGTCAGCGTCGTCGTCGTCCGTCCCGCCGCCCGCCAGGACGCCGCCCGCCGGAGGGAAAGGGGAGGGGAGGGAGGGAGGACCCAGGTGGGCCCCGGGCGGGGAGACCGCGTCCCCGAAGGCCCACCCGCCGAGGCCAGCGAGCGCCTGCATGATGGCGACGCCGAGGCGGCACGCCATCACCTGCAGCTGAGCCCGACGCTGAATCGAGCCCCCGGCAGCCTTAGTGATCCACCCTGTTTTCGCCGTGACGCGGAGCTGGGCCCCCCACCAAGCCGGCGCGACCCGCAGATTCTCCCCGAGTTCGAGCCGACGTCCAGCAAAACGCGGGCACTCGGCCCGGAAGTGCCGAGCCGACGCCTGGGTGTGCCCGCAACCGAACGGGCAAACGCACGCGCCGCCGTGCCTGCGCGTCGGCGTGCATACGGCCCCGCCCCTCCAAACGGCGAGGAGGTTCGTCTCGTATCGGCCCAGCGATCGCCGGAACTGGGCCCACGGCGGCGCGCTCTGAACAGCCAGATCGATCTCCCCCATCCCCTCTTCGTCGTGCCGCGGCGGGGGCCCAGGCGCCGCCCTGGGGCGAAGGAGCGCCGCCCGGGCGCACTCCCGGAGAACGTGCTGACCGCGATCGGACGAGGCGTCGAAAGCCTTGCGGGGGGGGCGAGGGGTCCCAGGGTGCCGGGTTCTCGCTTCGCGGCTGTCAGCGGCGGCTGCAGCGGCGACCGCCGCCGCGGCCCGGGGGTCGAGCCCTGGGGCCGGAAGCAGCCAGACGCCTTCGGGGAGCGACCTGGCGGCGACCGGGAGCAGCCCGAACACGCCAGAATGCTCCGAGAGCGCCACCGACAACAACCGCGACGCGGGAACCCCCCGAGCCGCCTTCAACACAGCGCACGCCGTACCGAAGACGGTGCAAAGAAACCCGCTCGGCGTACCAACGCCGAGCGCACCACCAGGTGCAGCGAGTCCGGACAACAGACCGAAACGTGAGCGCGATCAGATCACACGGCGGGATTGCGCAGAACGGAGCCGACCACCGGTGTTTAGGAGCGATGCACATCAGGGCCGCGAGCTCCCTGGTCCGCTGCCCGCCGGGCACCGTGCGGAGCCGGCGCACCTGGGAGCGGATCTGGTCCCACCCGTCCCGAGGCTCAGGCAGCTGGGGCCAGGTCGCGGCGTCACCGACAGCGGCCCGCACTCCCAAATGTTCGGCGCTCTGGGTGCCCGACCAAACCTGCCGCTTCCTAGTGTTCTCCGAAAAGCCAAGCCGCCGGTCGATCTCCGCAGTGATCGCTAAGGCACGGTCCCGATCCACCGCCGCGGCGGTCCCCCTCCTCCTCCTCCTCCTCCTCCTCCTCCTCCTCCTCCTCCTCCTCCTCCTCCTCTCTCCTCCTCCTCCTCCTCCTCCTCCTCCTCTCCTCCTCCCCTCCTCCTCCCCCTCCTCCTCCTTCCTCCTCCTCCCTCCTCCCTCTCCCTCCTCCTCCTCCTCCTCCTCTCCTCCTCCTCCTCCTTCATCTCCATCATCATCATCATCATCATCATCATCATCATCATCAATCATCAATCATCATCATCATCATCATCATCATCATCATCATCATCATCATCATCATCATCATCATCATCATCATCATCATCATCATCATCATCATCCCTCATCCCTCCTCCTCCCCCCGTCCCCCTTCTCTCTCCACCCCCCTCCTCCCCCCTTCGTCCTCCTCTTCCTCCTCCTCCTCCTCCTCCTCCTCCTCCTCGTCCATCTCCTCTTCCTCCTTTCCTCCTCCTCCTTCTCCTCCTCAACCTCCTCCGCGTGCAAGAAATCCAACAGCATGTCGCGGAAATCAACGAACTGTGTCCCTCTGGGTTTTTTCGAGCGTCCTTTTAGGACTTGTCGGGGCCGTCTTAGGGCCCCCTTGGGCGTCCTGGGAACCCAGAAATCATGTTCCGATTGAGGCTTCGGGGAACATGATTTCGGACGTTGCGGAAGAGGCCTCCCAAGAATCTCTATAGGCAGTTCTGCTTGCCCCCGTTGTGGCTCTGTTGGGTGCCTTTTGGGGCTCTCTTGGGCTGGCTTGTAGCTATCATGGGTCATCTTGGGTCCCTCTTGGGCCGTCTTGGGGCTCCTCGGGGTGGCACTGTGAAGACGTCGTCGTCGTCGCCGTTCGCCGATCGGCGGCGTCAACTGTTGTCATCGTCGTCCATCGTCGTCGTCGTCGTCGTCGTCGTCGGTCGTCGCCGTCGACGACCGTCGTCGTCATCGTCAATCACCGTCGCCGATCACCGTCGCCGATCGTCGATCGGCCCCGAGCCCTCCCGCCCACTCATCCTCCTCTCCTCCTCCTCCTCCTCCTCCTCCTCCTCCTCCTCCTCCGCCTCCTCCTCCTCCTCCTCCTAATCTGCCTCCTCTTCCTCTGCCTCCTCCTCCTCCTCCTGAAATCATGTTCCCGGAGACGCTTCCGGGGATAGGATTTCGAACGATGCAGAAAAGACTGGGTCCAGGGTGGCTCTGCGCACGCGGACAGCGTCGCCGCCGTCGGCGTGGCCGTCGTCGTCGTCGCCGTCGTTCGTCGATCGGCGACGTCGACTGTTGTCATCGTCGTCTATCGTCGTCGTCGTCGTCGGTCGTCGTCGTCGTCGATCGTCGTCGTCGTCGTCGTCGTCGTCAATCACCGTCGCCGGTCGTCGTCGTCGATCGTCGATCGCCCTCGAGCCTCCTCCTCTCTCCCCCCCTCCTCCCCTCCACTCCTCCTCCCCGCCTCCTCCTCCTTCTCCTCTTCCTTCTCCTCCTCCTCCTCCTCCTCCTTCGCCCTCTCCGTCTCCTCCGCGCGGAAGAAATCCAACAACATCTCGCGCAAATCAACGAACTATGGCCCTCCGGGCCTTTTTGAACGTCCATTTAGGGCCTTTTGGGGCCGTCTTAGGGCCCTCTTGGGCGTCCTGGGAACCAGGAAATCATGTTCCCGGAGAGGCTTCTGGGAATATGATTTCGAACGAGGCCCTCTTGGGCCTCCCTGAGGCCGTGTTGGGAGCCTCCTGGGCCGGCTTTGGGGCCTCTTGGGCCGTCTTTGGGGGGTTCCGTGAGCCTCACAGGACGACCCTTTTGGGCCGTCTTGGGCCCTCTCGGGTCTCTCTTGGGCTGTCTTGGGGCTCGGGGGCGGCTGGGGCACTGTGAGGACCAAGCAAGCAAGTATACTGAAAACGTACGTTGTACAACGGGAATGGGCCGGTGTCTGCCTCTGGAAGGCCCTCTTCGGCCAGCTTCAAACCATCTCGGGCCCTCTTGAGGCGCTCTTGGACGTCTTGGGGCCCTCTTGGGCCTCGCTGAGGCTGTCGGACAGCGTCGCCGCCGTCGGCTTGGCCGTCGTCGTCGTCGTCGTCGTCGTCGATCATCGATCGGCGGCGTCGACTGTTGTCATCGTCGTCGATCGTCATCGGTCGTCGTCGTGGTCGTCGTCGTCGTCGTCGTCGTGAATCACCGTCGCTGGTCGTCGTCTCCGATCGTCGATCGCACTCGAGCCTCCTCCTCCTCTCTCCCCCCCTCCTCCCCTCCACTCCTCCTCCCCGCCTCGTCCTTCTCCTTTTCCTCTTCCTCCTCCCCCTCCTCCTCCTCCTCCTCCTCCTCCTTCGCCCTCTCCGTCTCCTCCGCGCAGAAGAAATCCAACAACATTTCGCGAAAATCAGCGAACTGTGGCCCTCTGGGAATTTTTGAATGTCATTTTAGGCCCTTTTGGGGCCGTCCTGGGGCCCTCTTGGGCGTCCTGGGAACCCGGAAATCATGTTCCCGGAGAAATTTCTGGGAACATGATTTCGAACGAGGCCCTCTTGGGCCTCCCCGAGACCGTCTTGGGGCCTCCTGGGCCGGCTTTGGGGCCTTTTGGGCCGTCTTGGGCTGTCTTGGGGCTCCTCGGGGGCCACCCTGAGGACGAAGCAAGCCTTTTAGGGCCCTTTTGGGGCCGTCCTGGGGCCCTCTTGGGCGTCCTAGAAACCCGGAAATCATGTTCCCAGAGAGGCTTCCGGGAGCATGATTTCGAACGAGGCCCTCTTGGGCCTTCCTGAGGCCGTCTTGGGGGCCTCCTGGGCCGGCTTTGGGGCCTCTTGGGCCGTCTTTGGGGGGTTCCGTGAGCCTCACAGAACGACCCGTTTGGGCCGTCGTGGGCCCTCTTGGGTCTCTCTTGGGCTGTCTTGGGGCTCGGGGGCGTCTGGGGCACTGTGCACAAGGACCAAGAAAACGAGTATGCTGAAAATGCATGCTTTACGAAATGGGAATGGGCCGGTGTTTGCCTCTTGAAGACCTTCTTGGGGCTTTCTTCGGCCATGTTCAAGCCATCTCGGGCCCTGTTGGGGCGCTCTTGAGCGTCTTGGGGCCCTCTTGGGCCTCGCTGAGGCTGTCTTGTGGGTCTCTTGGGCTGTCTTTGGGGCCTCATGGGCCGTCTTGGGCGGGTTCGTGGACCCCACAGGACGCCCGGGGCGGCCA
This sequence comes from Prorocentrum cordatum, assembly GCA_963575745.1. Classification (NCBI taxonomy): domain Eukaryota; class Dinophyceae; order Prorocentrales; family Prorocentraceae; genus Prorocentrum; species Prorocentrum cordatum. The sequence goes on from CAUYUJ010018045.1 coordinate 207,922, forward strand.
TGCCAACCGGTGGCACCACCACACCCCCGCCCCCGGGCCCGTCCGTCTGTCCTACTGCTCCTCTCCAAACCCTCGTTCCCTAACCTCCCGATCATGTTCCCGGACCCCCGTCCCTTCCCCCCAGAGCACCGCAGCAAAAGGAAGGCGTTCCGAAACGGTGAGAAATCAGGTTCCCGGAAAGCGTTCAAGAATATGAATCGTAAGCGCCTCGGAAGGCGCAGAATACTCCTCCAAGGCGCGGAATCATGTTCCCGGACCGCCTTCCGGGAACATGATGGGGACGACCTCCTGAGGACCTCCAGTGGGCCTCTTGGGGGCCTCTCGGAGGCCTGTTGGGCTCTCTGGAGGCGTCTTGGGGCGCGCTCAGGGACATGTTTGGGCATCTTGGGGGCCTCTTGGGGGCCTCTGGGGAGGCTCTTGGGGGCCTCTTTGGGGCCTCGCGGGGCCTCGCGGGGCCCTCTTGGGGCCCGCTGGGCTCGCTTAGGCAGTCTTGAAGCCCTGTCGGGGCTCTCCTGGAACCGTTTTGGGCGGCTCCTGGGCCATCTTGGGGCTCTCCTGGGCCGTCTTGGGACTATTTTGGGGGTCTCTTGGGCCGTCTTGGGGCAGTCTTGGGGGCCTCTTCGGCCGTCTTGGAGCGGTTTTGGGAGACTCTTGGACGGTCTTGGAGCGTCGGAACCCCGAAAAAGCGGGAAGGCCAAAAACTTAGAACAAAAAAAAAAATATCAACGATTTTGGCTCGTCGCGGCTCTCTTGGGAGGCCTCTTGGGATGCCTTCGGGGCCTCATGGAGCTCTCTTGGAACGTCTTCGGGGCTTCCTGGCCATTCCTGAGGCTACCTATACGCGTCTTGGAGCGCTCACGGGCCGTTTTCGGCGGTCTCGATCTGTTCCTGGCGGTCCCAGGGGCCCTCCGGGACGCTTCGGACGCTCCCAGGGGCGCCATGCACCCCCCATGGAGATTACAGGCACCGCCCCGGGCCGCCCCCGGGCCCGACTCCGATATGTCTATATATATACACACACATACATACATACATACATACATACATACATACATACATGCATATACATATATATACATATATATATATATGGAAACATACGTAAGACATGTAGGATTCTGTACACAGGAGAAGGACAAGCTATAGAAACATACGTACGTCGTCCAAGGCGCCTCGGAAGGCGCAGAATACTCCTCCAAGGCGCGGAATCATGTTCCCGGACCGCCTTCCGGGAACATGATGGGGACGACCTCCTGAGGGCCTCCAGTGGGCCTCTTGGGGGCCTCTCGGAGGACTGTGGGGCTCTCCTGGAGGCGTCTTGGGGCACGCTCAGGGCCATTTTGGGGCATCTTGGGGGCCTCTCGGGGGCCTCCAGGGAGGCTCTTGGGGGCCTCTTTGGGGCCTCTTGGGGCCTCGCGGGGCCCTCTTGGGGCCCGCTGGGCTCGCTTAGGCAGTCTTGAAGCCCTGTCGGGGCTCTCCTGGAACCGTCTTGGGCGGTTCCTGGGCCATCTTGGGGCTCTCCTGGGCCGTCTTGGGACGTTTTTGAGGGTCTCTTGGACCGTCTTGGGGCGGTCTTGGGGGCCTCTTCGGCCGTCTGGGAGCGGTTTTGGGAGACTCTTGGACGGCCTATATATGTGTATATATATATATATATATATATCCACATATATGCATGTATCTACATATATATACATATATATATATATATATATATTCACACACACGTATACATACACATATATATGTATATATATATATATATGTACACGGAAGAAATTGAAATACGTGGAAGGAAGTGGCACGACTCGGGAGGGCTTGGGGGAGGGGTATATATATAAACATACATACACGCATATATACATATACATCTATCTATATATATATACACACGTTTATATAGACACATACGTAAGACATGTAGGATTGTCTACACAGGAGAAGGACAATCTATAGAAACATACGTACGTCGTCCAAGGCGCCTCGGAAGGCGCCTCGGAAAGCGCAGAATACTCCTCCAAGGCGCGGAATCATGTTCCAGGACCGCCTTCCGGGAACATGATGGGGACGACCTCCTGAGGGCCTCCAGTGGGCCTCTCGGAGGCCTGTTGGGCTCTCCTGGAGGCGTCTTGGGGCGCGCTTTTTTGGGCATCTTGGGGGCCTCTTGGGGGCCTCCGGGGAGGCTCTTGGGGGCCTCTTTGGGGCCTCTTGGGGCCTCGCGGGGCCCTCTTGGGGACCGCTGGGCTCGTTTAGGCAGTCTTGAATCCCTGTCGGGGCTCTCCTGGAACCGTCTTGGGCGGCTCCTGGGCCATCTTGGGGCTCTCCTGGGCCGTCTTGGGGCGATTTCGGAGGTCTCTTGGGCCGTCTTGGGGCGGTCTTGGGGGCCTCTTCGGCCGTCTTGGAGCGGTTTTGGGAGACTCTTGGACGGTCTTGGAGCGTCGGAAACCCGAAAAAGCGAGAAGGCCAAAAACCCCCCCCAAAAAAAAAAAAAAATCAACGATTTTGGCTTGTCGGGGCTCTCTTGGGCGGCCTCTTGGGATGCCTTGGGCGCCTCATGGAGCTCTCTTGGAACGTCTTCGGGCCGTCTTGGGCGGTCTCGAACTGTTCCTGGCGGTCCCAAGGGCCCTCCGGGACGCTTCGGACGCTCCCGGGGGCGCCCTGCACCCCCCATCGAGATTACAGGCACCGCCCCGGGGCCCTACTCCGATATCTATATATATGTATATGTATGTGTATATATATATATGTGTATGTTTATAAATCCGTAAAGACAAAACAACACGTATATTGGGAAGTGGCTTTGCCCAGCAGAGGGTGCAGCACAGCAAAGTGGCATGTCTAGCACCAAGGACGATGTTTTCAATCCGCTTGGGGAGGGGTCTTGCCTAGCAAAGGGGGCATCACAGCAAACGGGGCACGTCTAACACCAAGGATACTTTTTTTGAATCAGGGGTCTTGCCTAGCAGAGGGTGCAGCACAGCAAAAGTGCATGTCTAACACCAGGGATGCGTGTTTTAATCGTCTTGGGGACGGGTCTTGCCTAGCAGAGGGTGCCGCACAGCAGAAGAGGCATGTCTAGGACAAAGGATGTGTTTTAAATCAACTTAGGAAAGGGGTATTTGCCTAGCAGAGGGCATCGCGCAGCAGATGCGGCACGCCTAGCATCAAGGGTTCATGTTTAATTAATTTGGGGAGAGGTCGTGCCTAGCAGAGGGTGCCGCACAGCAAAGAGGTATGTGCAGCACCAAGGATTATTGTTCATCAGCTTGGCGCGGTGCCTTGCCTAGCAGAGGGCGCTGCGCAGCAGAAGGGCACTCCCAGAACCAACGAGCATATATTTGCAACGTTTTTTCGATGACGATCCTTAACTCCATGAATAGAAACATACACCAAAAATGAAGCAACGAAAGAAGGAGGTGGAGGAGGGCCCCGAGACGCTGCAGGAGGCATCCAAGACGGCTCAAAAGTCCACACATACGGCTTCAAGGACGGAAGACCCGACTGGATTCGTCGAGTCTTCGGCCCCGCGAGGCCCCCAGAAACCAACAGGATGGTTCCGACAAGCTTCCATGAAGCCTCACGAGGCTCCCAAGAAGCCACCAGACCACCAGACCACCAGACCAGACCACCAGACCACCAGACCACCAGACCAGACCACCAGGCCACCAGGCCACCAGACCACCAGACCACCAGACCACCAGACCACCAGACCACCAAACCACCAGACCACCAGACCACCAGACCGCTGCGCTCTGATATGCTTCGCCATGCTATGCTTTGCCACGTTCAACGTCGGGGACCACCAACGGAAGTACAACACCAAGCTGAACCATTATTAACATGAAAATTACATGTCTTCACCATGCGTGGCCAAACGCATTTGCATGTCAACCAACACGTTGGTCACAAAATTCATCATGCTGTACATCATATCATGTCATCAGAATCAGACGACACGGCACCTCTGGGTAGGGGAACAGGCATAACAAGCGCTGTAGCAGAGAAAAGGAAATATTAGGATCAAAGGGCGAAGGAGCGGCAAGATGACACCAGCACAGTGAGTCACCACAGAAGTTCCCTCCCCCTACTCCACCACACCCTCCTTTACCCTTGTCTCTCTCAGCCCCATCCTCCTCGCCCCTGCCTCTCTCTCCCCCGTCCTCCTGATCCTGACTATCCTCATTGTGCTCGTCCTTCTGCTCCTCCTCCTGGTTCTCCTCATCCTCCACCTCCGCCACCCCCTCCTCGTCCTCATCGCTGTCTCCATCTCCTCATCCTAATCCTCTCTCTCTCTATCCATATCTCTCCCCGCCTCCCCCTCCTCCTCCCCCTCCTCCCCCTCCTCCTTCCGTAGCCATTTTGGCTCAAGAGGCTCGAGGCATGGTTGAACGGCAGCCCACCCACAGGCCAGGCTGCCTCGGCCAGGCTTTCAGCCGCGCTGCACCGCGCTTTTGCAATCATTCGTATCACTCCCGCGTGCCCTGCCACGTCGGCGCGTGGCGGCGCGGCGGGCGCTGCCCCCAAGGGTGCGAAGGGCAAGAAGGGCGGGGACAAGGCTGGCGCGGCCGCCTGCCCTGCGGTGGAGGCCGCCCCTCCGCCCGCGCCGCCTGGCCCTCTCGCGGCGGCGGGCCCGTGGGCATCTGCTGCCCCGCCCGTTGCGGAGCCCGCGCCCGTGGTCTGCCCGCTGGGCCCGGTGCCCGGCTCGGCCGCAGCTCCGCGTGCGGCGCCCGCGGAGGCCAAGAAGCGCTCCGCCGAGGCCGCGGAGGAGGAGCGCGCCCACGAGGCCCTGATGGTCGAAGACGATGCTGACGGAGAGGCTGCCATCGCGCTGAGCCCGGGCGCCGGCATGGGCGAGGCTGATGGTGGCTTGCCGTCCGCGCCTGACGGACTGCCTTCGCCCTTCGCGCAGAGTCCCGCGTCGCCTGCGCAGTCGTCTGACGCGGACCCGACGAACGAGGGCGGCGGCGCCGTCGACCCCGACGGCCAGCTCACCGCGGACAACCTTCGCAATTAGCGCGGCCGGGCGGCCCCCGCCTCGGCCCCCGCGGTTGCGCCTCCCCCTGCCGCTGCACCCGCAGGCGGCCAGGGGCTCGCGGGCGGCGGCTGTGCCGGTGGCGGCGGTGCGGCCCCATGTGGCACCCCGGTAGCGCTCGCTCCTCTCGGCGGCAGTGTCGCAGCGCAGTCTGGCGGGCTTGGCTTTGATGCTGGCCCTGTTGCTGACCGGCTCTTCTCGATGCTGGAGGGCATCAGCTCGAATACGGTGGCCCGCGGCGACTTCCAGGGCTACATTGCCACCGCGGACGCGCGAGCCGCCCAGCTCACCAAGCGCCTTGACGACCTCGAGCTCAAGATGAACTCCTTCGAGCAGGCGGAGAACGCGGCGCTGATGGCTGCGCTCGACGGGCGGGTTGCCGCGCTCCGCTCGGAGCTGCTGGAGTGCGCCCCAGTCTCACGAGACCCGTGCGGATCCGAAGAGGACGTCCGTCCGCCGCAGTTCACGGCGCTGGAGGCGCAGGTCAGGGACTTGTCGGCGGCGGTGCAGGCCATGCAGCAGCCGCCGACGCAGCCGCCCCTGTCGGCGTGGGCCCGTTTTTTCGCCGGGCGCCGCGCGCTCTGGCTGCGGCCGCGGTGGTCCTGCCAGGCTTGCTGGCGAGGCGGCCGAAGCCGACGAGTCCAAGCTGTGGATCGGCGGATTCCCGCGGCGCATGCTGGAGCGCGTCCTGACCGCGCACGGCAAGGCCCTCCTGGCCGCCCTCCCGCAGCACATCGCTGCCAAGGCCTACCCGATCGCGAAAAACCGGAACCGGGCCTGCGCCCTGCAGTTCGACTCCATCGAGCAAGCCAGGGGCGCGCTCGACCAGTTCAAGATGCGCGGGATCACGTGGACTGCCCCTCGCAGCCAGCACGTCCTGCCGCTACGTGCGAGGATGGATGCCTCCACGGCGGTGCGTGCCAAGCAGCTGCTGCTGGGTAGGCTCTGGCAGCAGGTGCACGCCTACATGGAGCAGCAGAGCACCTGGAAGGAGGACTACATCATGGGCTCCAACGGCCCCAAGGGCATGCTCTTCATCACCCGGGACGACGACGTCGAGATCCTCGCCACGGTGATCGAGGACACTGGAGGCGCCAAGCATCTGGACATGGACTTCGAGAACCTCGCCAAGTTCGGCATCTCCCGCGACAAGGCGCGGGAGTTCGCTCGAATGGCGGAGCCCTGATGGTCTCCATCGCAGTCGGACGCTGCTGATGACGACGGCAGCCTTCACCGGCACCTTTGGCCTGTTGACGATGGCCTTGCTGCTTCTCTGGGTGCCCATCCTGAGCGTACCTCAGACGTGGCGTCTTCATCCTGCTCTCCGCTGTCTTCTGCTACTCTTTCTCTGTCGGCAGGTGCGTCGTTCGACAACTATGGTGACGACTAGCAGGGGGTGCTGGGAGTTGCTGGGGATGCTGCTCGCGCCTGTGTGGGGCGCGACCCGCGTTCGGGACCGTCGTCGTCTGCTTCGGGCTCGTCCTCGTCCTGCGGGTGCTCTTCGTCCAGTTCAGCTTCTTCGAATTCATCTTCTGATGGCAGTTCCGAGGCGTCTATAGATGTTCATTCGGATGCCAAGCCTTTCGAGATCAAGGCTCACCTCTCGATTGCTAGCTGGAATGCTCACTGCCTGTTCAACAGCCTCCATTCCAACCACCCCCTGAACTCTCTCAAGATTGCCAAACTCAAACATATGATTACGCTGCATCACATAGTCCTTGTGCAAGAGACGCGTGGCACACAATATGACCTCTCCCTCCTCTCCAAGGCGGTTGCCTCATACTCGTGTCCCCTACGCTGGCAAAAAGGTTCATGCACTTTCGACATCGCTTTATCAGCCCTGGGAGAGCGCACTGTCTCACCATGTCTGGCCCTGAAGGCGTGCTCCGGGTCATAGATCTACACAATAACCCCGACAGGACCATCAATCAGCAGTTCGACTTTTTTCTCTCTGCCTCTCGTTGGCTCTTGCCCCCCTCGCTGGCGACGTGCATTCTTGGCGGGGACTTCAACTATTGCTGCGAGGGGGAGGGGCGCCAGCACCTGTCGGGGCATGTCTTTATGCACCCTCGCCGTCTCGCTGCCCGGTGCGCTAGATTGTTTGCTGGGCTTGCCGAGATCACCCAAGATCAGCCGACGCATCGAGTGGTGCAGGATGGCGCTCTGGTTTCGCTCGCTCGTCTTGATCGCATCTTGGTCAATCTCTACAGCGCCGACCTCTGAGCCTCAACCCGAATAGTATAGTCTTGGGAACTGCGGCCGATCTATCGGAGCTTTCTGGCCATGTCCATGTTTGCATTTCGCTGTCGCCTACTTCTCGGCCTACGGAGTTCCGGGTTCCCAGCTGGGTCAGCAAACACCCATGGCTTCGGGAGGCCTGCGACGACGTTTTTGCCGATCTCGACGTCCCCGAAGATCTCGACGAGCGCTAGGCGGTCACGAAAGACGTCCTGCAGCTAGCTGCAAGGATGACTCTGCGTCGCCTGGAAGCCAGGGGGGCCGAGTCGGACGCCGAGCGGGAGTCGTTTTTGTGGGTCGACCTGCCTGGGTTCCACAGATCCCTGGGTTTTTTGCAAACTCGCCAGCTCGAGGCCCGACTCCGCGAGCTAGACGTTGACCCAGATATTCCTCCTCAGCGCAAGGCCGCTCAGCACATGCGGCTGTACGAGTACTGTTCTGCCTGGCACGCGTCTTCTTCTCGTCGGATCTCGCCTGCCTGCCTGGCCGATCCAACCGGCGAAAATATTACAGATCCACAGACGGTGTGTAGCCGCTTTGCCCAACACTGGGGGGAAGTGCATGCTGCTCGCGCCTGCGACCCTGACGCCCTATTGGAGTTGGCACCCTTCGTTCAGCGTGTACCGCAAAATGTCGAATGGGAGCTTTGCTACGACGACTTCGTGTCATGTTTCGCTAAGTTGAAGGACGCTGCTGCGGGCCCCGACGGGCTCCCTTATTCATGTTGGATTCGAAGTGGGCCCACTGTTTTGGAATCTTTGCATCTCGTCTATCAGCGTCTGTTTCGAGGTCTGGCCCCTGATCGTTTTAATGACACCATTGCGGTCTTCCTGGCTACAGGGTCTCTTCCCGAAGATACGCTGGGTTTGCTGTTTCGCACCGAGGATGCTACGCGGCCCATCTGCTTATCTAACTCTGACAACAAGCTGATATCG
>CAUYUJ010018046.1:0-25000 GCA_963575745.1 Prorocentrum cordatum
ATATCGCACAAATCGCAGGTTAAGCATCAGCTCAGGAAAACGCACGGGGGGCAGGTCGCTTGCGAAGGTTGCGCGCAGCCACAGCGGTCGCTGGCCTCTCGCGCAATAGTTTGGCACTGCGAGGCAAGCTGCCGAAGTCAACGCGAGGATTTGCTCGCGCCGACGCCTTTATCTTTGGGGCGATGTTTGGCGGGCTCTGAATAAGCGCGCCCAGTGCAGCCTGCAGAACCTCGAGCTCTTGGTGAGATTCAGTCAAGGGCAAGCTCTTCCTGGCCCACCCTACCAACTACTTAGCGAACGTGCAGATTGAGCATGCTGCCCGCGCATTCCGCTCGGTTTGGATGAACACAATGCGGAAAATAAACGCTTTCAATTGCATGTGCAACGCCTCCTTCCTCGTAGCCCCGCACATGACTTCCGTGTCAGGATTCCGGGCAATAAACATCCCTAGGTTGAGGAGGTATTCAAGTTGCTTAGATGATGTTGCATATCGCAAGCTTCCGAGAATAGTCGTCTTCTTGCTGGTTGTCTTGGTCATCTCCTTCGGGGAAAGCTTGCGCGATGCGGCCGTGTCCTTGACAAAGGCTGCGGCGGTGCGGCATGGCCGCTCAGAGTACCCCTCCGACTCGATCACCGTCTGCAACCGCGCAGCCAAGGCATCAGACATCGAAGCAATCACATCATCCAGGGGTTGCGCATCCGTTTGCCGCCGTTGTTCGCGGAAATACGGCCTACCATCGTCGAGTCCTTTGGAGAACTTGACGATGCATTTGCGGATGAGGTTAGATAGCCGAGTCCGTTTCTCGTTAGATGCTTGCTTAATTTTGAGGAGCGATGTGAAGCGGGCCTTTGGCAACGCGTTGCAGACGCCGAAAAGACTCTCGAAGAACGCTTTCCTCTAGAGAAGCAGGCGCATCATAACAGATCATGCGCACCTGTCTCGCGCCGCTCTCGTCGCCAACAGCGTCAAGTAGAGCCTTCTGCGCGTGTTTGAACGCCTCGGACTGCGCCGGCTGCGCCAGCGAAGCGGAATCCATGCATTGGACCGACAGTTGGACATGAACCCCGTGTTTTCGATCGCCACCTGTTTTGCAAACCTTGCCCTTGCGTCGATCCAACCAGCGCTGTCTCTGGGCCTCTGATTGGCGCATGAACTTCCTCGCTACGTCGGGGAGCTAACGCGTTAATCTCGTGTAGTCGGCGCAGGGCCAGCATGGCCGGGATCGAAAGTCACGCATCGTTTGCATGGGCGTCACCTGTTGTTGCTCCATGCTGCGTCTGGTACAACACGGACATCAGGGTAGAATATTGCCCATCAGTGCCAATGACAGTTTTGTCTGCGTTCTGGCGGCACTTGGCGATCATTTGCTTCACGGTAGCATTTCGCATCAACGCTTCAACGAAAGTCAAATGAATTCGAGAGTCTTCCGGGGACAAATAACGGGTGAATCCTGCAGCATCTTTCAAGTGGGCCCAAGCTCGCTTCTTGGAGCCCTTTGTGTCGGGATGCAATATCGCTGCTGATCCTCCTCCTCCTCCTCCTCTTCCTCCTCCTCCTCCTCCTCCTCTTCCTCCTAATCCTCCTAATCCTCCTCCTCCTCCTCCTCCTCCTCCTTCGCCCTCCTCCCCCTCCTCCCCCTCCTCCTCCTCCTCCTCCTCCTCCTCTCCCTCTCGCTTTTCCGACTCTCGCTCTACCGCCAGATCCTGCAGATCTCCGAGGATCTCTGAGGCCAGGCCTGCGAGGGCCTCTGGGGCCGCCGGCGCGGAGGAAGAGGAGGCAAGGAAAATATAGGCAGGAACAGGAGCAGGAGGACTGACAATGAAACCTCACTCTATCTTCCCCTCCTCCCCTTCCTCCTCCTCCTCCTCCCCCTCCTCCTCCTCCTCCTCCTCCTCCTCTCGCTTCTCTGACTCCAGCTCCAAGGCCAGATCCTGCAGATCCTGCCGTCGATCTCTGAGGCCCGCGAAATCCTCCGAGGCCGCCGGCATGGAGGAAGAGGAGGCTTGGAGAGGATGGGAAGGAACAGGAGGAGGAGAAGGAGGACAGACAATGAAAACTCACTCTACCTCCCCTTCCTCCTGCTACTGATCCCCCCCCCACCTTTTCTTGTGAATAGAACCCGTGTAATACCCTCATATATACTCCTTATCCTTACCTCTCCTGCGCCTGGCCGTTTGGGCTCAGGTATTGAGACAGATCGATCAGACCTTTGATCGTACAGGAGGGAAAGACATCCATCTATCCCTCCTTCTCTCTACCAACGGATCAGGGGTTCTGCACCCTTGTACTTCAACCCCATACACAGGTTATCAGCCCTTTAAAGCTCACCTTCACCGACCTGCCCGTTGTGACCTCGCACGCGGTCCCGATGGAGCCCCTGCGGCGCATGCGCCGCAAGGGATCCATCGAGGCCTCGCGTCCGAGCTCTCCCACGGCGCGACGGCTCGGTGACGAGTTGGAGAGCCTTAATGCGGACTGTGTTGGTGTTCCAGATACCCCCCCCCCAGCTCCGACGGACCCGAGGCGCGACTAGCTGCTGAGCTTCACCGCAGCACCGCCCGCGGGGGGACAGGAGAAGGAGTAGGAACAGGAAGGAAGGAGTTTCACACGCCTACCTTCGACCCCCCATCCCCTTCCCCGTCGGGAGCAATCCCGACCGCGTCAGGCGAAAGCCTCGCCGGTCACGATGCTCCAGGGCGCTTTCGCGCTAACCGCCGATGGACCTCAGGTGCTGGCACCCCCAGCCCTGCGACCGCCCCCGTGGCGGAGCACGTAGCCACCTTCGAGGAACTCAGTAGACCAGTGGCGGCACAGCCGCAGACGCAGCACCCCAAGGTATCATCGGATGAGACACCACACACATGGTCCGAGTCGCAGCTCGTCCGCGCGCAACCGCCGTGGAGCCCCAGGCCCATGCGGCGAGAGTAGGTCGAGCCCGCGCGCTGCCTCTCAGAGGCCATGCACTCCCCGCGACAGGGGACACAGGGAAGCTGACGCCCCCCCACCTCTCCATCTCAGACGGCCAGCTGGCGGAAACGTCCGCCGCAGGTGAAATAGCTGAGCTCAGAGACCAGGTTGAAACCTTCGTGTCCAGGCAATACTCTGGACAACTGCAGAGCGTTCAGACGAACGCCGCCGATACTGCAGCCATACGCCGCGATCTTGACGGCGCCTTTGGGGTCATTGATTCCAGGATCGCCGAAGATCGACGCATCATAGGAGAACTGCAGCTTTGGGATCCTGAGCTGGGCGACTTGCTTCAGGACCCGGGGGGCCAATGGTATAAGATTCCAGTCAACAATCGAGTTCCAGAGTTACGACTCGACGACTTGACACTGATACCACCACCACGTTTATGCACTTCGTCAGCACCCCGACGTCGTCCGCGCAAGCGTTCATCCGCCCGCTGCAGCGACATTTGTTGGTGCTGCAAAACTACAGAGCAGTCAACCAGTGCAGTCGAGCTACGGCCCCACATAGGGACCTGCCCCAAGAGACCACATGTTGGAGAGGGAGGAGGAGCACGGACCACCACGGTCGAAGAACCTCCCGACACAAACACAGCCGAGCCTAACGTGGACACACCCACCGACTCGCCTACGTCTCAGACGCAGTGTTCTCCTCCACAATGCGGGGGGCTTGTAGATATAGCTCAAGCAGATAATGACATACCGACAGAGACGCCCACGCGAACGCATCACGACAATGATCGAGTTCCCCCCAACAGACAGAAGAAACCGAACGACCCGATGCATTACATGACTCACAGCCCAAAACACCCTGACTGTGAGATTTGTTCTCGTACGATGGCGCAGCCCCGTGCAGACGACAGCGCAAACCACATCCACCGGCAGACCCCACAGACGAGGATAACGCCTACGAGGCTTTTGTCCCGAAGAAGTTTGGCGAGGCTTTAACTGCCGACCATGTCGTGCTGGCCAGAGACGATGCCGCGGACAAACACGGCGACAAGTATGCACTTGTTGTCCTCGACAGATATACCGGCATCTTCATGGCCTATCCAGCACTACACAAAGACGCAGCTACCACAAAGGCATCCTTTCAACAGTTCATCGCCGCGAACGATGAGGTGAAGCATATCTATACAGACAATTCTGGAGAGCTCCAGAAAGCTTGCCGCCAACTGGGATGGAGACACGACACGAGTACGCCACATCGTCCGCAAACGAATGGGTTGATTGAGCGTGTCGTCAAAATTGTCATTCTCGGTTCGAGAGCTGTGTTACATATGTCTGGTCTGGGACACGAATGGTGGAAAGAGGCCATGCAAGCCTTTTGCTGTGGACACAATTTTGCGCATGCATCCACGGACGTGGCTGCCCTCAATGAAGAGCACGCAGATAAGACAGCTCACGAAATACGATTTGGCGAAAGCTTTCCCGGGCACTGCATACCATTCGGTGCTCGGATCTTTTTGGAAATGCCTCAACCCCGAGATTAACAACGCGACTGCAAAGTTTAAAGAAAATACTCGGGAAGGGTTATTCATGGGTTACCACTTACACTCTGGTGGACGATGGTCAGGTGACTACCGTGTCTTGGACACGGCTACATACGCCAAGAATCCTGATGGTGAGCTATGTCATGTGCATAGAGTCAAAGACATCATCATCCCTGATGGCAAGTTCACCTATCCAGTGAAAGAAGGTACTCTACGACATCATAACCCTGAGGCACACGACGAGGTCAAGGCATCCACATCTCGCCCCTTGGGCGACAAACCAATGCCCGATCCTCCACTTTCCTACCCTACAGAATGGGATGACCCATCTAGGATGACAACGGAGGACAACGCCGCTGATATCCAAACATCGGCCTCTGAAGTTGCTGCACCAGCGCCGGAGCCCGACTACTGGGAACAGCGTGGATATTGCGTCATCAGACATATTCGTACTCCACGAAAGAAACTATTCATCCCGACGGACGACGTCATGAACATACCTGTACCTGTTGATCAACTCGATGTGACACGAGATTTCAAAACAACTTCTACTTTTGAGGGAGAAAGTGACTTTCGAGATGTTTGGGATGGTGTTAGCGCCAACGACCACAGGGAATTAAGTGAGCCGTGGACAGGCACGATTCAATTCTATGAGCTTCCCAAAATGACGCCAGACGGCAGAATGGTGGTTCGCGGACGCGAGACACGCATGCAGACTACTACACGTCCTGATCACATTCTTCCCGAGCATTGGAAAACACTCTCCCGTGGACAGCAAAAGAAGGACATCGAGTACGCCAACGACGTTAAACGGGCTCGTGAGATTCGTGACCGAGCTGCACTAAGAGTGTGGACACGACAGGACAAACAGGTCAACAATTTCCGTACCACTACATCCGGCGGACCCACATGGAATATTGTGGAACGACGGATTACATACGACACTGACAATGGCGACGTCATCCGCGACGAAAGCGTCAAAGGCGTGACAAACAAAGAAATACTGTATGCCAAATTACCTGGTGGGCCACGTGACATTACTACGGTACTGTACTACCGCCAACTACCACAACAGCACGATGGAGAAGAACGTGCTTTGGTACTTGTGGATAGTGAAGGAACTCACTTTGGGACCATGAACCCGCTCATACGCCAGTTCACCCAGTCGGTAGTAATACCAACTATGCCACGTGAGACCACCTACACGCCGGCACACAGGGATAAAATACCTCATTCCTCATGTCACGCCCGGCACTAGTTACCAGAAACCTGAGTAAGAAAGTAGTTGCCGCAGAACCACGTGCACAGGAAGCCCTACGAAAAGAATGCGAGAGATTGGAAAAGAAACAAACGTGGATGTTGGAGACTGTTGCAGAAAAAGCTGATATTGAGTGACAAGCTATCCGCACTGGGACGAAAGCTCATTTCTTCAACATCTTAGAGCTATCTTCAGTCAAACACGAAGAACTTCCACCTGATCTACGTAAATTCAAGGGCAGAGTGGTGGTTCAGGGCAACACAGGCAAAGATGAAACTGGTTTGGCCGCCATATTCGCCGACGCCGCTTCCAGTGCTTCGCATATTGAGGCTTCCAAACTTTGCGATGCTACTGCGCTATTGCCACAATATCAGGGAGAGCAAAGTGATGCACCTGGAGCCTACGCGCAGGCATTATTATACGGCGACGGACGAATCGATCCAGTTGATACTTGGATTACCATACCTAAATGGCGACAACCGACATCATGGTCCAAATCGAAGAATCCAGTGTGCCGATTACGATTGGCGCTATACGGACACCCTCTCGCAGGTGTCTTTTGGGAACGAAAATGCCGTACATGCTTAGAAAGCGTTGGTTTCGAGCCTATTTCAGGATGGGAATGTGTATGGAGACACAACAAACTGAGACTGATACTTTCAGTATACGTGGACGACTTTAAATTAGCCGGCCCAGCTCACAATCTACAGACTGGCTGGGATTATTCGCAAAAGCGGTATTGACTTGGATCCACCTACTCCATACTCACAATATCTGGGTTGTGGACAACAAGCATATGATGTACCGCAGACTATCTTCGACAAAAGGATGTCTACCATACGCCCTATGTTGCCCGTACATAATGAGAAAGATTACAATACGGCTAAAGAGGTTCGTGGAATTCGACATGATATGCTTGGTTTACCGATCAGTGCATTGAGCGATACCTGGAATGCGCCTCCAAGCGCGCCCAGGGACCAGGGTCACGTCGGAAACGATCCGACTCGCCGAGGACTTCGCGATCCAAATCGCCCGCATCCTCCGGGTCGGTCGCCAGACCTACTAGTGTGCTCAACGCACGGCCACGATCATCCAGCCCAGCAAGATCGGTCGACACGACATCTACCACGACAGATCCCATACCCGTCACATACGATTACCTACCTGACGCCGAGACCCCTGGCATCGAGAGCACCTCCTTCACTGATTCCGACTATTCCGACGAGGGCATCCTAGGCCAGGACGCGGCGAGTGTACTAATGAAGATCCTATACCTGGCACGTTGTTGTCGTTGCGATCTTCTACATCCAGTATGTATGTTGGCCAGAGAAATTACCAAATGGAATGCTACGTGTGATAAACGTCTACATCGATTGATATGCTACATCAAAACGACGCGCACACATTGTTTGCACGGATGGATAGGTGATTCGTCAGACAAGTTATCCATCATGCTCTTTACTGACGCCTCGTTCGCTGATTGCATTACATCATCAAAATCCACTACCGGCGTTTTTGCCGCACTTGTTGGACCCAACACGTTCTTTCCAGTCAACGCTGTATGTAAGAAACAAACGGTTGTTTCACATTCATCTACTGAATCCGAGATCGTTGCCCTTGACTCAGCACTACGACTGGAAGGGTTACCACTACTCTCATTTTGGGAAGCCGTGGTGGGAGTTGCCAAAACATGCAAAGAGAAGAATACATGCCTGAGCTGCCATCGACACGCCGACCGGGCGATGTGTCCTACATTGGCAGCCAAAAAGAAGCGTGAGCCATCGCCTCGCAAGGCACCCCCTACACGGGGATCTTCTCCTAGCCGTAGGCAACTACCGCTAAATACGGAATTACCTACGCCTCCAAAGAGACGTACAATATCCCATGAGGGTGCAGTATTGCACGTGGACTCAGAACCGGCTCAAGAGATTAGTTCTCCAAGAGTGCGTCTTATCGTCCTCGAGGATAACCAGGCCGCGATCAAAATTGTCCAAAAAGGACGTGCACCAGCACTTCGTCATCTTCATCGTACTCATCGTATCAACCTGGATTGGATATGCGAGACGTGCCAACTCGAACATATCGAGCTCAAACACGTAGGAACTAAGGAGCAGATCGCAGATATGATGACCAAACACTTCGAGACGAAGAAAGCAGACCTTTGGAAGGATCTCTTGGAACACTCGCTCATATTTCCCGCTACTCCGGCACAGTGTCCTCCAAAGAAACCCTGGAAACCACTGCGAGGGCCTCGGAGGCCCGATGGTTTACCTCATGTTGCGGAACCTCCAAAACTGGATGGATGCCCGGAAGTATGCAAAATATGACTTACAGAAAAAGAAAGATGGGGCGAAGTAGGACCAGAGTGTGGATTCCGATGCGTTGGACAAGCCAATCACGAGGGAATATGCGCATGCATGTACCACATTGGCGTACCAGCCGCAGCTATTGCGTCGCGCACACCTCGTTCACGCGCACGTTCCCCGCACGGTAGACACCCCCGCCATTCTCCCTCGCCTCCACAAGATCCAAAGAGATTTAGGACATTACTTATACGTTCATACCGCGGCAATTTTACGACTCGAGCTACAAAGCTCACAGGCATATTGTTCGCCGTTTGCGAGGCGAAAATAAGTGAGATCGGTTCTAATCCCGACGCCCCCATCCACGAGATGGATCAGGCACAGCCGCTCAACATCATCGGCTGGCCCATCGGCTACGACGCGGAGTACGACCCGAACGCCAAGGACGACGACCGCGTGGGCTTCACGTACCACGCTCAAACTGGCCGTCTTCGTAATCCTGATGATGGTTACATATACATACATCAACGGCGTGCTGATCGCAGTGGAGAGTTCGATCTCCGCCTACCCGACGAATCCTCTATTCGAGAAATTGCCCGCTCTGCGTCCGCCGACGCTAAGAGTTGGATCAATGATGCGAGAGGATCAGTCGGCGGCGACGCCAACTATGACTACAGCACAGTTACAGCTACACCGTGGCTATCATTCATGCGTGCTATGTGTATGCTTTCCAGTCTGTTCAATCGTAATCCGTCTGTACAAGAAAGTGTTCGTGGTTTACATGATCACTTGAACGCGGTGATCCCAGGAACGCACCTCAAGTGCCCACCAGAGAACTTTACGACGATGATATTGAAAACGGAGTGGATGATGATTCACAACGATTGGTCGAAGATTGGCAGTGCAGTACTGGGACAGTATGCCGAGGACAGCGTTCAGGATACACAAATATACTATGCAAATGGTCTTTGTGCACCATCCGATGTATACAGCAATGGATTGGTAACCCCTTGCTATGCTCCTAAACTTGATCGTGCAACGGCCAAGTTACCCACGCGCCCACCTGGCGTTGCCAGGACATCGGATACATCTGGACACATAGGCCATACTGTTGATGATAATTTGGTCACCAACATGAGAGCATTTTCCGACCTTAGCCCAAACAGGCAAATTTCGCCGCAAGTTCACTACATGGTTGACTGCGCGCGGAGGCTTTGGAGGTATCGGATCATACTCCAAGACGGTGGCAACACCATCCGATCATGCAGAAGGCTGGGTGGCAATATCAGATAATGACGGGGATATGAAAAGTACCTATCGTTGGCAACCATACCACGAGGGCAACGACTTCTTCGGCGAAGCCGCTGACCAGATCGGCCAGATCGACCCTGGTCTTGCCCCTGGCCCTGATGTTGACCCATTCGAGCTGGACCAAGCAAAGTGCAGCGCTTTCTGTGGTGGTCACTCTCTGTTCAGATAGTGGATGGTGTTCCCTCATACAAGAAGACTTGGGACTACTATTGCATCATGCATTTGGTCCATCAGGGCACGCGTACAAATGGACCAATTTGTACACCGACTCAACGTGGATTATGCAGGCCAAGAACAAGTCCAAGAGTGCAAAACACAAGAAGTACCCAACTTACGGCATCGACGAGCTCAACACTGCACAGAAGCGAGAAGAACTCGCCAAGGCATCAAACGTTGCTCTCGTACCGCTATTTATGCCGTGCCTCAACCGCGCGGAATACATGGGCGGCGCTACTCTCGAGCATTTGTCGACCATTATCCGCGACGACATCATGATGTGGGCATTCTCCTTTGGCAATTATAAAGGATGGTTCAGACAGAATGACACGCCGATCGGCCAAGATTGCGTTCGATTGCCAGAGGCTGGTGGAGGAGACATCCGCCATGGTATGGAGGAACTACGTAAGCAGCGTTTCGAGACACAAGAAACCCGCACCACAGCTATTCTCAACAACCAATATGAGTGCACTCTCGAGCAGCGCAACATGATCAGGATGATCCGCGAAGCCAGATGCCTCATGTTCCACAGCGACAATGCTTCCATCAAAAAGTGGCGTGAGTTAAACGAGGCTATCTGGGCCTACTGGGCCAATGATTTTCCATCATATGTGAAACAAAGACATTACTGCAGGGGCCTCAATGCTATGGTGGTATGGAGCGCGAATGACATCGCATGCGCCAATCACGGGCAGAACACCGTGGACATGCGTCGACATCAGAATCGTGCACCCACTGACGTATACGAGCTCCAGAAAATGGAATGTGAGGGCGGCGTCCCGACGCTCATGCCAGTACACGTACACGTGGACGTATCACGTTTTGTCGACGTGATGCAGTACTTCCGCTGTCCCACAGTCATGGGGCCTGGCAAAGCAGCACAATGGGGCGTACATCCGAACTTTGATCACCACACGAGCGACCTGATCAATATTATGCAGAATCGTGGTATCACTCTTCTTCCATCAGATCACTGGGTGGAGACATACGATAGGATTACCCCGCAGGCTTGGCACGCAACACAGAACAACCATAACATGGCAATGTTTACAGCACAGTTCTGCGACGCAGTATGTTATCGTAACTTCTGCGCTTTGCTCCAGTCACTGCTTTCTCAGCCATATCCATTCAGGGCGTCATTACTGATTCCTGTCACGGATGAGCAGGCCTACACACAGGCCAAAGAGATCATGGCAGCCCTCGATTTCAGAGAAAAGATGACAAACGAATGGAAAAGAGATCTCAGCCTCACGACGTTGATGACACAGACGGCAAGCGAAATGGCTCATTGTGCGTGGATGGCATCATGTGCCGATGGTACGTTGTCGGCATCACTGCCTGCTGACGCAGGCGACGCAACGGAACCTATTCCTGGAATGCCGAAACGGACACCAGCACCTGATCCCAGCGAGCCAGACAAAGCTATCCCTGAAAATGATCCATGGGGCGTGGCATACGACGACTTGTTCCAGTACCTCATGCTGTTGATCAACGACTACCCTGGGGCTTGGGCATCCTGGCATTCAGTTGAGAAACAAGAGCTCCTTCATCCCAACATCGTCAAACCGGTTGAAGATGCACGTGCAGTTACTTGGGTTGTGTTCGAGCATTTTTTACAACATATTGAAGACTTGGATGGAGATGATAATGCGACCAAATCACGACTCACTGCGGAAAACAACAGGTTGACTTCTCATTGCATCGGCCTTGCTGCCGAGAACGAGAAGAACATCATAGCATGCAAAACATTCTTCAGGCAGAATGCACTAGATCGCGTGACATTGGGCCATGACCCCGATGTTCCGACAGCCGTGTGGAGGGCAGCAGTTGATACAGCACAGCCAGCCCCACCAGGCCCATTGCCTGATCCATTGCAACCTGGACCGCAACCGATAAAAGTGCCACGACCATCGACTCCTGAACCAACAGCAGACCAGCAGCCAGCAGATCAGCTCCCAAAGGCTGAGGCGGCACCGACCCCTGACGACGGCACTGACCTAGAGGCCATGGAGCTGGAGGCAACTCCTGCCGAGGAGGAATCGTCTCCACATGAGATGAATCTATTATCATGGCAGGACAGCTGTGAACGTTCCATGTGCGAGGACATCAGCCAGGTCGGGATATTCGATAACGCATGCACTATTCGAGAGTGGAAGCTGCAAGCAGGCATCAAGGATGACCATCCGTACGTATGTCAAATGTTGAGGGGTACACGCGCGACCACTGGATTCGCCTGCCTGCAAGACAAAGATTGGTTCGATCAACTGTTGCACGATGATTGTGTGATTGCTCACGCGCCTGATATCGCACAGTCTGGTTGCTTTCCAGAATGGAAATGGATATCGTTACCAAATTACGACGATGTACGTTATGGTCCCGAGTTAATTGAAGATGAATGGCTGGGAACAAACAAATACATGAGCAAAGACATCACGACCATGTTACGCCACGAGATTCACTACAAAAAGTTTTGGATCAATCAATTTCACGATAGACGTATCAACATTTGGGAGAAAACAGCAGATCGTGAATGGAAGATTCCAAGCAATTGGAAACCCTTTCAGGAAATGGTTCAATGGAAATTCAAATATCGCAAAGATAAGCACAATGGACCGTCCATGGACGCGGCAGTGTCACACTTCAAGAAAGATGGTGCAAATGATGGATATGCCGATTGGAACGACTACTACCCGATCTTCCTAATTCGTGCGTTCCAGAAACATATTGATCCGCAGAAAAATAGAATTGAGATATACGCCAAGCCAATCCCCGAGGGAGGTGACCCCAGCTGTTTCGATTGGAACAGCGTCATTGCCATTCGATGTGTTGGCGGTCGCAGTTGTGTCAACCCACTTTCCAAACCATGGAATATGGGATGGGAGAGCCTACAATGGACAGACGTCACATACCTCCACCACGGCACAGCAGCCCGTGCTTGGCGCAACATCTTGAAGACAGGGATCATTCCAGGCTACATCGACCCATCTTCTCAGAGAGACAAGCATCATAAACCATCACAGCGCTCGGAGGCATTCTTCAGCTCCAGCACATATTTAGACAATGTCCAGAATAATCCCCATACCTCAGTAGAGTCATATAAGTTCAAGAACTACAAGAACGAGGTCGAGCTAGTGATCAATATGGAGGTTGCCACAAAAGCAGGTTGCAGGTGTTGGCTGGGCGCTCAAAGCGCTATCATGACAGAGGACGTGGTTCCCGCTGCGGCAATTATTGCAATTCGCCGCCTCAAACCACATCACATGCATGGCCAGCAGATATGGCCAGACGGCGCCCCATGGGACTACCCGCCATTGGCCGCGAGACCGCCATTGCGCAAGTACGAGATTTGCGCCTACCTCCCTGGAGAATTCATCGACGACCCTCCTGGGATTGCACCTGCTGACACGGATCAGAACATGGAGCAGCCAAGGACAACGTCAGCATCAGCAGCTTCGGCTCTGCTGGGGGCAACCCCTGCTAGCCGTATATCTGCAGCCGATGCCTTGGATGAGCAAATGGTCCGTGCTATGATTCGGGACACCAATCACAAAGCAGATGATAAAGAGTGGTTGGTTGCCTTGTCATACTGCCGAGAAGCTCTTCGACCTATTACATCAAATATTACACAAAAAGATCGGGACCGTCGCCCTGCATTTAATGATGTTCGCATGGGGGACTTCATTATCATTAAGAATTGGGGAGCTATCGCATGCTTTCATTATGACAATCACTACCCCAAGGTCAATCACAATACTAAAATTCCCTTGTCCAAGGGGCACATATATGTCCCAATCATTCATTTCGGCGTCTTTGACAAGTTCTCCGCGGTACAGATACCCATTCTCAACTACGGTTTACGATGGGTAAACATATGGTACAATGACAAAAGCATGCCTCTCAAGGGCGTTGTCTTTGCATTACCAATTCGTATCGACGAACATGCCATTGACCCGACATATATGGAAACTGCCCTGGAGGGACCAACCTCATGCCGTGACAAGATACTCCAGCACAAAGCTGACGGTAGTCTACCATATCTTGGTATGCCGAGCATTTATAGACCACGCATTCCACGTACACCGACCAGACGGCCCGCCCCTCGGACACCCGATCCCGAAGAGCTGGTGGCCACACCTGCTGAGGACACCGCTCCTACGGGCGATAGACCTCAACAAGCTGCGGGCTCATCTGATGAACCTTTGGTTACCGTTATCGTGGGCATATCGAACATATCGCTCACCGCTGATGAAAAAGCAGCGAACGACAATAGGAGAGCAGATCTCTCAGCAGAAATCCAAGCAGATGAGCACGTTGACGCGAGCATACTTGACAACATTATCGACCCGCCAACAGACTTCCTCAACCACCCAGGTTACGACCCAGACGAGGATTCAAGGTGTATTAAACAGTCAGACGACCGCCGCATATATCGCTGGGCGTCGGAGTTGTTGGTGGACTCGCATATGATAAAGATGAAACAAATCATCGAGATACACAGTGGCGCAGACAGAGTTGTAATTGATAAAACACAATCGCACTTACGATTTGAGATTCGATTTGGATCGAAAGCATGGAATGCAGAGTCATACCATTTGAATTATGATCATACCCACAAATGGACACGTGACCTGCCAATTTGCAGTGCAGACCACTTTTTCAAAAAGTTTGTACATTACCTGGACCCAGAGACCATCGAGGAGTCGACTACAGGCGTCTTTCAATGGATCCCCAAAGTATACCAAAACATATTGATGGACAGTATTGCGGAGCTCCCTGATTTCACAAAAGATGCCATCCATCAGAAACATCCTGCACTCCAAGCGTGACCAATCCAACCATTGTACCGAGACATTCGGTAACCCAGGCTTCCCCGTATGGGAGGAGCTGGTGGAAACACTTGCCGCGCCTCGCGAGCAAGGCGCGGAGCAGGATATTCCCCAGGACCCAGGCAGCGTTGCATCCGCAGCTCCTGATCAAGAAACCATGGTACGTATCATAGCCGAGCAGACGGGAGTCAAGCGCGAGGAGGGCGACAACGAGTCCGCCTTGCAGGAGAAGGCTCGCCGCCTTCGTACTGAAAGCATATGCCATGGTGGTGCTGAGGATGCGGACAACAACACGACAGAGTACAAAGGACTGCCAGGGGAAATATTGTTTAGGATCGAGATCGAGGGATTGAGTAGATCAATCGCTTCCCGACCGAACGCCGAGATCAACCGCGAGGCCATCGATCAGATCGGCCGTAGTCTTGCTCGCGGTCAGGACACTCGCTGGGGATCTCGTGAGCACCTCACGACGGAGGGAGCCCCAGAAACGATATTGCATGATATCCCGCTATGCCAGAATTGCGGTCGAGATTTATCCCTTGGGATCGTCACAGGTGATGGTGCCCTTTGTGACATCTATTGGCAGTATACCGTGGCCGTAGGTGCTACGGGTAAGAGTACAGCCGTCCAGAGCGATCTGGCACACCTCCAGAAGCTGACCAACTGGATCAAGATGACGCTCTCCCAGCACGACATCACGAGATACATGAAAGACGGAGCGCAAGTCATTATGACGGGCGCGCGATCACACCCAGGTAATGCGAACGATTCGCTGAGGAGAATGGCTAATGTGTCTAGGAAGAGGCACCAGAAGTGGGTCGAATATGGTAGCCCTCCTGCACGCGAGTGCAGACTGATGGGCGAAGCCAGTGACGACAGACCTCTGTACTACCCATATGCCAATCTCGTTCAGCGCTTTCTCAACGATTTGAAGTTCCACCACCAAATGACAGGCGCTCGCGTGAACGTGGGCAAGAAGGCCTGGAGCGTGGACGACATGCGCGATGCGTGGGACATCCTCGATGTCAGCATCAGGACAGGACAAGCTGGTCGGAAGAAATGGTGGCTGAACGAGGGCCGACTCGACAGGCAGACGCGGCAGGCTCGCGGACTTGTCACGATTGCCCTCCCTAGAAGGGATGGCACCCGTGAAAAAGTCACTCAGCGCAAGCTTGCTGCGATTGCTAACGAATTGTTGGGCCCCCTCGATCGTCGCATACCGACCAGAGGGGGGTTGATTCAGGGATGAGAGCCGATCCGACCGATCCTGATACACACTCCCATCAGTCTGATGATGTCATGGAGCCGCGCCATCCGCCGCCGCCGCCGCGCCCTGCCCCTGGCGACGCTGCACAGTCCAGCGCCTCTGGCGCGACGGACCACGCGCCCGCGGGGCCACGTGCCAAGAGAGCGCGTACTACAGATTACGCCGCCTACTGGCGCGACGACCTCGAGGACAGCCATTGGGGCCTCAGATATTGGAGCTACTACATCAACTGTTGGATCTACATCGCGATGAACAACGATGAGTTCGTATACATTCACGACATCCAGTACAATGAGTGGTTGCGCCATTGGATCCCGAGGACATCTTGGGAGACGTTCGCGACGAGCTTCGCGACGTACAATGGCAAGAGGATGTGGGACCGCAGGTTCTACAAGAACGGCAACGCGTAGTGAGTCGGCCGCAGGGCCCACCGCTCAAAGGCTTGAACTTCATTATAATCAAAGTTCGCCTTGAGCGGTGGCTATTACATACTTCTAGGCCACTTCATTATACAACGCAAGTGGCCACACAAACAAACATCTGCTGCGATAACCGAGGCAGCCCCCTAAGGAGCAAAGCCAACGGGAGTCGCCAAATAGAATTTATATACATGCAGCTTTCGCGTTTATCAACGCGACATTTCGTCTGGCCAGACATTTGCTTTTACACGCAGCTGCGTTCCGTTGCACGATCGCGTTCGTCAACGCGATCTTAGCATGCGCATTCTTTAGAGTTTAACTCCACTGCGTTGAGAATAATCTGATAGCTGGTGGCAACACCTGCCTCGCAAAAGCTAGGCATATTACATGTTGCTCTAATGTTCAGATCTTCTTTCTCCGCCCACCTTTGTCTCATTCTTCTCCGCCCTCGAGTGCCGAAGCGTTTTTGGGGGCGCGCCGGGGGGGCACCAAAGTGTGCTTGGCGAAGACATGGGGACCCAGGGTGTTCCTTCTTACTTCACTTTGCAGCCGAGGCTACACTGACTTTAAGCTCAGCTGCCTGCAGACTTAAGGATTAAAGGAGTAAGAGGGTGACGGATTCTCTTCCTCTGTTCCCGAGCCCTGCCCTCGCGGGCGGGATTCGGGACGGGGGGTGTGAATAGAACCCGTGTAATACCCTCATATATACTCCTTATCCTTACCTCTCCTGCGCCTGGCCGTTTGGGCTCAGGCATTGAGACAGATCGATCAGACCTTTGATCGTGCAGGAGGGAAAGACGTCCATCTATCCCTCCTTCTCTCTACCAACGGATCAGGGGTTCTGTGCCCTTGTACTTCAACCCCATACACATTTCTTCCTCTTCCCCCTCCTCCTACTCCTCTTTCTCCTCCTCTTCCTTCTGTTATCCTCCACCGCTTCTGTCATAATTCCACTAAGCGTTCTTTGCAGAGTCTTCGGATGGAGTGCCAGCGGATTCGCTCATGGGCGCCATCGCCATGTTTCACTCTGCTCGGGCGCCGTCTTGTGCAAGGCCACCGACCTTTGAATCCTTTTTGAGAGATTACAACAAGATTCTTGTTGTGAAGATTACAATCGGATTCCTTTTGAGGAGGATTGCGACATGATTTCTTTTGCCTAGGATTACAATAGGATTCCTTTTGCACAGGATTACAGTAGGATTCCTTTCGAGGAGGATTGCAATAAAACTCCTTTCGAGGACGATTACAATAGGATTCCTTCTGTAGAGGATTACAATAGGATTCCTTTCGGAGGGGATTACAATCGGATTCGTGAGGGATTACAACAGGATCTCTTGTGTAGAGGATTACAATCGGATTCCTTTTGTAGCGGCACCTGGGAGGAACCCAGGAGGAAAAACAACAAATATTGAAAATCAATGAATCCATAAAACATTACAGGTTTTCAATGATTTTCAATGGTTTTGCAAAGAAACATGAAAACACAGAATTTCCAGCGCTGCCGAATTGGAAACCTATGAAAGCACAGCATTTTCACCTCCCTGGAGCGAAAGAACTTGCAAAAACAAACACAGAATTTCTAATTCTCCGGCTCGAGAAACATATAAAAAACACAGCCTTTTCCACCTCCCTGGAATGAAAACATGCAAAAACACTGCGTTTCCACCCCCTGAAACAAAACAACATAAAATTATATGATTCCCAAGCCTTCGGAGGTGAAACAATTTATCTTTATAAGTGTTTCGCTCCAGAGAGGTGGAAATGCTGTGTTTTTATAGGTTTCCAATTCGGAAGAGATGGATATGCTGTGTGTTCATATTTTTCCTTTGCAAAACCATTGAAAATCATTAAAACCCTGCAAGTTTTCCTGGATTCACAGATTTTTTGTTTTTCCTGTTTCCTCCTGGGCCCCCCCCCCGAGTACCGGTGCAAGAGGAATTCTATTGTAATCCTCTACAAAAGGAATCCTAGTGTAATCCCTCACAAAAAGGAATCCGATTGGAATCCCACTCAAAAGGAATCCGATTGTAAACCACTACGAAAGGAATTCTATTATAATCCTCCTCAAAAGGAGTCCTATTGTAATCCGCCTCGAAAGGAATCCTATTGCAATCTCAACAAAAATAATTCGATTGTAATCCTCAAAAAGGAATCCTATTGAAAGCCGATACAAAAGGAATCCCATTGAAAGCCGATACAAAGAAATCTTATTGAAACCGTGTATGCGAGCTGTGTGTAAGTGCTCTGGGAAGCTATGTTTGAGGGCGCGGCGATACAACCCTTACGGGGGGGGAGTAGGAGGAGGAGGAGGAGGAGGAGGAGGAGGAGGAGGGGGGGGAGGAGGAGGGGGAGGAGGAGGAGGAGGAGGAGGAGGACGAAGAGGAGGAGGAGGAGGAGGAGGAGGAGGCGGACGCGGACGCGGAGGCGGAGGCGGAGGAGGAGGAGGAGGAGGAGGAAGGAGGAGGAGGAGGTCCGTAGCCATTTTGGCTCAAGTCCGTAGCGTTTCGCTCAGGGCTTGGCCTGCCTGGCAAGGGGGGAATCGCGGCCCCCGCCACTTCTGGCCCTGCGGGTCAGCATGCTCCATGCTGTATCTCCGCGCCGTGGGCGCCACTCTCAGTCATTACGTCTCTTCTGGGTGCTCGCCTGCGGCCACGGCGCTCATGGGAGGTGAAAAGGAGCGGGTGCGAAGTGATTGGCACTGCAAGGACTGCGCGGTCAAATTGGGCTCTCAGAAAGGCAAGCGCGTGTGCAACCTGGGCATTCATCTTCATTGTAAGCAGTGTCAGATGCACAAGCGCAACGTCTTCGGTGGCAACAAGGAAAGTGGGAGCCCCTGCAAGCACTCTACAGCTAATGCAGCTCCGACCACTCCCTGGGAGACGAAGCGAGTCATTCAGCAGCTGGAGGCAAACATCACCGAGTTGCGGGCTCAGCTACGTGAGCGTCAGTTTCCACAGCAGTCTAGCCCTGTGCAAGTTGAGCCCACGGTGGAAGTCGTCGACCATGATGAAGATTCCTTGGGCAAGCAGCGTGCACTGTTGGACGCAAAGTTGCAGAAGCTCCCTGAGGCGCTGGTCAAAGAAATCCCTGAGTTGGCAAGTGCCAGAAAGGAGCTCGCGGCACAACGTGACAAACTTCAGCTGGAACGACGCGAACGTAAGCCTGTTGGTGTGCATATCAATGAGGTCAATCGCAAGCTCTACCAGCTGGACCAGAAGATTCAAAAAGCAGAGGCCGCCGCAGAGCAGCGGCAGAAGCAACTCAAGCAGCTCCAGGAGGCCATCGAGGAGGACCAGACGAACTTGGCAACCCTTCGTCAACAACAGGCTACACTTGAAGGCCAGCGAGCGCAACTTGCTGCTACTGCTCTTCGGCCGCCCGCTCAGGCGGCAGATGGTGCTACAGTATCGGCGCAGCGCGCCCTCTTCAAGCTGGATACCTTGGAAGCTGTTCTCAAAAAGCATGGGGTGGAAGGTGAATTGCTGTCGAAGATTGTTCAAGAGGAGGAACTGGCGAAGCTTGTCCAACCCGAGGTGGCAGAATCCGCAGGTAACCTCCTACTTCGGCCAGTGGTTGCGGCGGCAGAGGCGTCAGCAGACATGGCGGTGGAACCAGAGGAACCAGCAGCTGCCCTTCCTAGTCTACGTGACGCCGATGAGGAGGCCCTTCGCAATATCTTTGTCGAATCTGGGGTCGTCGACTCCGAAGCAGTTGCGAAGTTGGATCTCGGCGAACTACGGGCTGCAGCTAACCACATGCACAAGCGCGTATCACGCTACAGCCCGTATGAATGATTGGGCATGGCTGCATGGTGCTGGATATTGGCAATCATTCTTTGATATCACCATGACGCGCACAATTCATGATGGACAACAGCAGGTGGACATTCTTGGCGATTTCTGGCAGCTATACGTGGTAACACGAGAGGAGCTGAGCGGTGCTACGTCGAGATTGGCCACATTATTTACGGCAGCAGAATCTTCTCTGGGCTTGCAGCCAGGCATGGAGGTGGCGTTATCAGATTCTGCTTTTGCTGCCCCCAAGGCGACGGAACCCCCGTCTTCAGAGGCCCAGGGCTTCAGAGAATCCAGGGACCTGGGTTGGCCTGCTCGGCCTAGCGGCCACCGCGCGGCCTGCTCCCAGGGGGACATGCCTCGTCGCCAAAAAGGGAAAGGAAACTGGAAAAGAACGCGGCGGATCAAGGCTCAGACAGAGCCACCTTCTGCTATGGGTCTTCCACCTCCTGAAGTTTTCGGCCACGTTCGTGAACAACGGGAGCAGGCTACGGACGATTACGTCACTATGCGCCAGGACCTGCAGCCTTGGGCAGCTATGTGGATGGGCGACTTGGTGTTCGGCCCGGAGGGCGACAACAACTGGAGGCGGTGGTGCGACCTTTTCTTGGATGAGATGTTTCGGCGAGGTGGCAATCATGGGCAACGGGCTGCTCTCTTGCGTTGGTTCCCACACCGTGCACTCACTCAGATCATTGAGGAGCTATGTGCCAGAGCTTGCAGGCAGCACCTCGTCGCACGGCCTTCTTGCAGCGGCTGGCAGATATGCCACCTATGGATAGGTACGAGCTCGAGATGCGTCACTGGCGTGAACTTGCTGAACTTCGGGCCATGATGAGGAGATTGCTGCAAACACGGGCGCCCAACTATCATCCTGCCCCCCGCCGTCCTAAACGCGATGACGATCAGGCTGCTGGTGATCTGGAAGAGGGCGAGTATAGTCAAGATCGAGCCCACCTTCCTGAACCAGTTCGACCGCTACATCGCGACACTCGTGACGGACACGAGGGGCTGCGGGTGCAAGGGCGGCTTACCACGGTTAATGTCACGGGCGCTGGCTCACTTATTGATTATTTGCCTCAAAAACCTGAAGGCAAAGTTTTCGCGGAGCAAGAGCATCATGCTCATGGCGATCGGCTGCTGCCCATACAAAGACAAGCACGTGACCTAGGTTACCATGGATGTTGGTCGCCAGCCTCGGTCACTGAAGCAGGCGGCACGAGAGCTGGGGTATCGGTGTTGGTGATTACTGACACTACTGTGACTGAAGCTCCCTTTCGCGCGCAGGTGGAGTTACCCGAGGATAGGTTCGTGGCAGCACACCTGCATTGGGGAGTGCCAAAAGGCATCGTCGTGATGAGCGTGTACTTATACGACGACCAGGGCCTCGACGCTGGCAACATGGCCATCATTTCAGGTATTCTGAAGTATGTTGGACTGCTCAACTTCTTGGGCATGGACTGGATTGTTCTTGGTGATTGGAACTTACAACCTGAGGTCTGGGCTGATGAATGGCTGGAACAGGTGCATGGTTGTCTTCTTTTCTCCGAGACTTCTACCTGTCATAAGAGTATGTTGGGCACGGTTTTTGACTACGCACTGGTGGCCAACAACCTTAACACGCGCATGCAGAAGCCAGAGGTGCTGTATGACTCTGCAATAGCTACACACTCGCCTGTACGGCATTCGTTGTTGGCACATGATATTCCGACGTGGCGAAGGGTAATGGACGAGCCGCCGGGTCTCGGATCGGTTCCTCCCGTTGGTGGTTCGTACTACCCTCGGCGTGGTGCTTGGCGTCAGGCACGATTGGCGGTCTTGGACGCGCATGACATCGCGTCGCTGCAGGTGGCCTGGGACGAGGTGGTACGGCAGCTCGAGCAAGACTTGGCAGACAGGTGGCAGCTTCGAGGTGCCAATCATCGCAAACATCTTGGACGGGCTGGTGATGTCTCTTGGAAGTGGGAAAAGGTGTCGTGGCAGCCGCCACGAAAACGTACTTATCTTTCTCAAGAGGTGAACTGTTGGCAGGTGGCAGAGCGGTGGGCATCTCACCTTGTGCGAGTACGTGTCCATCTTGGAGAGCACTGTCAGCGTCTTCAGGGTGCCCACGCTTTGTGCCCAGTTTCTTCGCAGCAATGCGGGCACGTGGTTAAGATCGCCAAGGAAGCTGCGATTTTCTTAAGCAAAATTGCTCAGGCTAAGCGGATCCTTGCTGGGCTTACCGATGTGGCTAGAACGTTCTTCACTTCAGGTATCGCGATCTTCTTGCATGGCGACTTCGACGGTATGGTCCAGCACATTGTTGAGCAGGCGTCTACCTTTACAAAGCAGGCCGTCACCGACAAGTACAAGGCATGGAAAGATTGGGCAGATCGATCTTTTCTTCGTGGCGCTAGTGCTGCACATCGGTTTACGAAGGTACAGCAGGCGCCTGGGAAGTTGAAGCCGATGGTGTATGGCAGTCCTCACGCACTCGCAGATAGGGAGATGGTCACGTGGCGCGAGGTTTGGCAACATCACGGTTATGATCTACCCGACAGGTCTGCTGATTTTTCTTCGTGGCCCAAGCTGCCAGCCATCGGTGTTCCTGAACTGCGTGCGGCTTCTCTTTCCTTTCCTGAGCGCACGGCAGTGGGACAAACGGGGATCGCGCCTAGAGCGCTATGGCACGTGTCGGATGAGGGCCTGGCAGTGGTTAACTTGTTGTTCTCGCGCTGCGAAGACCTTGGCTGGTGGCCTGGGGATCGCATTGTGAATGTCCTTGTTCGGTTGGCAAAACCTGACGGTGGTAGTCGCCTTATATGCCTGGTCAACACCCTACTACGGCTATGGGCACGGGTCCGATCTTCGGTGGCCAAGCGTTGGATTCGGAACGCCAAGATTCCCAACATTTGGGGTACAGGTGGTGCTGGGAGGTCCTCGACAGCTTCTGCGGTGGATCAATATCACAGCGGAAATGGCCTTCTACCTGGGCGAGTTTTCTGTGACAGCTCTTCTTGACGCATGGACAGCATTCGAGTCGGTCTCGCCGTCCGCTTTATTGGATCAGTCTCGGCTGGAAGGTTTTCCTGTCTTGCTTACGTGGATGACGCTGCAGTACCATCTACAACCCAGAACGCTCAAATGTCATGGGTCTCTCTCTGTATGGTACAGATCCGCGCAGGGTATCTTAGCAGGATGCAGTATGTCCACAACTATGCTGACGGTACTCACAGCGAAGGCCATTCGACGACTTGCTAGATATGATATCATACCACGAGCATTGGTGGATGACGTGTCTGCACAGTGGGTTGGCAGTTCAATACAGCATCTCAGTGGCTTCTGGTCGGCGCTGAAGGGTTTCATCATGGATGTCAAGGAGGTAGGGCTCATCATTCAGGCCAGCAAGTCAGGTTTTGTCGCCACGTCGGCCGCGGTTATCAAGGCATCTAAGGCGGCTTCCGATTACTGCCACATCCCGTCTAAGCCGCACATGCGGAACTTGGGGCATGAGTTGCATGGGCCAGTGGTAAGGCGCACCATTGCCAAGAAGCGGCTGGCAAGTCTCAAGCAGCGTGCTCATCGTGTACATGCACTTCGACGTACGGTGGGTACCAAGGTTACGCGATTGTGGAGAACGGGGCCACTGCCGCCTGTGGCTCGCGGGTCGGCGGTCAGCGGCGTGTCTGACAAGGAGCTGGAGGTCATGAGGAGCGTCTCCGCCACCATGGCGGGCTACCCCAAGCGCGGAGCAAGCAGTACTCTCTACTTGGCGACTCAGCGAGACCCATGGTATGATCCCATCTTTGACGCGACGACTGGGCCGTTGTTCTATTACCACAGATTGGTGTGGGAACAGCTCGTGGGCCTGGGCAGATTAGAACGAGCCTGGCAAGCAGTCAATGCCACTTCTCTCAGTTGGAGTACGGCTCGAGGCCCGATTGGCGTGGTCACGTTGTCCTTGCAAAGGGTAGGATGGCGTATGTTGTCTTCGACGGTGGTGCAAGATGATCAGGGGTGTAGTTGGTCACTTTTGCAGGTTGCCCCTCTACTACTTCGCGATTTACTTCGAGCAGGTATTCAGCGATTTCAGATGCAACGTATCTTGGCACATCACGAACAGCGGGAGCCCGGTGCGATCTTGTGGGCGCGCGGGCTACGAGCTTGACGACTTGCAGCGCACAACAAGGTCAGTGATTCACTGTGTCGTGCCTGCCAAAGCGACGATGAGACGATTGGCCATGTCTGCTTCAAGTGTGATGCGGTTAACAAGTGGCTGCTGGAAGGCGAAGACGATCATCCCATGGCTGATGAGCTCACGTCTTTCCGCGACTCGATCCTGCAGAACGGGACCATCAATCGTCCCATCGTCAGCGACGAGTGCTTCGAGCTTAGCGTGGGGCTCCCGCAGGTACCAGGAGATTGGCAACATGCTGAACCTAACCCCCCTGTTCGGCACTGGGGATCTTGGGCTGGGTCGCCAGAAGACTGGCCAAGCGTCGTGTTTACAGGCGGCTCGGCTATGGCATCTAGCATTCCTGAATTGCGACGTTGCGGCTGGGCCTGTGCCCAAATGTCTCCTGGTGGATATCCAGCTCGTGCAGTCTACGGAGGCCTGCCAGGGGCACAGCAGACTATCGGAGCGGCGGAGCGGCACTGTGTTCTACAAGCCTTACGACACTTTCCAGGAGTGAAGCTGTTGGTCACAGATCTCTCGGCGCTCGTTGCTGAAGGCAACCGCTGGGACGAGTCTGATGCGCTCGCTGCTGCACGACACGCGGGCATATGGAGGTCTATTCGCAACTTTGCTCAAGCACGGAAAGCTGCACCTCCTACCTTCGGCTGGTGTCCCTCTCATCTTGACCTGGGTGATGTGGCGGATGGGGTCGCGAAGCGCGAGGCTAACTTCGATTGGGTCTTGGGCAACGCCTGGGCAGATCATTTTGCGAAGCTGGGCGCGAAGGACATCGGATATGCCGAAGGCTACTGCGACTTGTTCAAGATGGCGCTGGCTCGAGCCAAGTTGATGTCCAGGTACCTGGGGTTCACGCTGTGCAGGTTGTTCCAGCAGCAGCTCTGGGAGTCTCAAGATCGCCAGGTACGACCTCCATGCGTTCAGCCACGCATCACAGTGCTGGAGCACACGTTTTGGAGGTCAGAT